>CM060963.1:104176034-104276034 GCA_030765045.1 Tenodera sinensis
ATAATAATAATAATAATAATAATAATAATAATAATAATAATAATAATAATAATAATAATAATAATAATAATAATAATAATAATAATAATAATAATAATAATAATAATAATAATAATAATAATAATAATAATAATAATAATAATAATAATAATAATAATAATAATAGATAACAATGACGTTAGAAAATTTTAAAATCCACCAATTTCAGTGTACGCACAGCTCACATTGTTTGCTATCAATATTGAAGTCATCATATGCAGCGAGTGTAAGAAGAATCTTATACATAGGAAATTACATTAAAATACCTGGTAGAGTAGAAATGGGAAGTTGGGATAAACATGTAAATGCCTTAATCATGTTCAGTAATGCATATGTTGTATTTGGTCATACTTTATGTCACAAAACATAAACAAAGTAATTAATAATCTTGCCTTAATATATACAAGAGCTATGATTTCTCACAAAAAGTGATCTTACACCTACATTTAGCAACATTTTATATAAATAAATACCATAATTCAGTACTTTATAGGTTTCCGCTTTGCTTTTATAACTGCATTGATTCTACTAGCTCTGTTGTCTTTGGCTCAAGTCCCATTCTATCTGTAGTGCCTGTTTCAAGCTTTGTTTATAGGGAAAGATGTGATTTCTGATCTTCTGCTCCAAAATAAACCACAAATGTTCTATAGGGTTAATATCTGGTGACTGAGGTGGTGTATGAAGTTTCTTTAGCGTGTTGTAAAGCAGCCACAAGCGAGTTTTTCCAGCTGTAAGTTTGGAGCGTTGTCCTGCTGAAAAATACAGTTCAACATTTAGCTTTTCAGCACTAGCAAGAAGATTTTGCTTTAAAATGCTCATATTCATTTTATGATCCATCAACCCATCGATAAACTGGAGCCGACCTACACCTGGAGCGCTCATGCACCCCCATATCATCACTGAACCACCTCCATGTTTTACTTTGGGCACTGGATGTTTTGGAATCATCTCCATATTCCTCTTTCGCCACACTATACGTCTTCCATCGATACCAAAAGTGTTAAAGTTACGTACGTCGGAAAAATCACCCTTTCGCATATGTTAGTGCTTTATTCCGGTGCTCTTTTTCGAAATTTATTCGCTTTATTTGATTTCTCTCATTTACTCAGAACTTCTTCCGGGGTACTTGACCAAGTGAATGTTGAATAGTTCTGCCTTTGACAGTCGTCTTCTCGGACCACTACCTCAGGTGGACCATAATTTTTTGTGCCTGCTTTAAACATCTTTTGATACATTTTATTTAATTTTTAAAGCTTCTACTTATCATACTGTGATTTTATTGTTGTACATATGAAAGCCACCGTTTCGTATTCACGTCGTTTATGTTATTGTATTCCTTGAAAACCGTACTTTTTTTTGTAAGACACATTCTAATACAAAATAATATAAGCATGCAAATACTTTTTACCCTCAGTGTATAGTTCTGTGAGCAGTTGTTTTACCAAATTAAAACAATGAAATCAAATTAAAGGTTTGCATTCGTGATGAACAATGTTCTTCGCAATTTAAGTCACTGTGATATTTCTGGAAATCTTCCTAGTTTAGTAAAATTCATTCACACGTCATAATCTACTCCTTTCACTATATATATTTTTTTACAGTGCTGCACTGCATATGAAAGCCACTCCATTTGCTCCCCCTCCTTCTGAACGCACCTGCTGTTGTGCGGTACAGTAATGACATCACAAAACTCCTATTTTGCGGGCTTCTTTTGTTGGTATTCTATACAGCTGTATAGGTGTCTATGTCTCAGATCTCAGATACATAGTAGGCTATTAAAACGAGTTCCAGTGATTAACGATACGTAACAACAATAATGGAAGCTACCTACCGCAAACAGTGGAGCTTTACTTCTCAGAACATTGGAGGTCGGAAAACAAAAGCATGTAATAGTCTGCAATAAACGTGAAAAAAATGTATTAGATCACCAGCTTTCATGTACTGCAGTGATCATGGAACTTACCACTAGTAATTAAAGAACAGGTTGCCGTCTAGTTCCACAGACGTCAGCGACGGGGAAACCCAAACAACTTCCGCTCAGATATCTGATCTCTCAGCACATCTAGAGCATTCTCCCAGTTTACAATTACTTTTCTTTAGTTTATTGCAAGAAGAGAGAAGGGAATTCCATGTCATCGTATTATGTGTTGAAAATCACGAGTAGACTTTGATTGATCTAAGTAATATTATCAGTCCATATCAATTACTGTTAAGTGTTTGTTTCGGAAATACGAGAGCAATTCATAAAGTAACGCTTTATACACATTAAGCCGCCATAGATAGAATGCAGAATGGTTCTCTTTTTAAGTAATTACATCTTTCTTTAATTTTCTACATATTAGAAATCAATGAACGACATTCTTAATTAACAAATGAGAACAGTGTACGAGTGTTTCTCGAAGTTCACAGGCTGTGTCTTTTCCAAAGAGGTTAACTTGGTGGCCTGGGGGTACGAAATCTACATATTCACCAGCTTCGTCTCTATTGTATTGTCTTTGTAAACGGTTTTTGCATAGCGGAAGAGTGGTGTACCGTTTATGTTATTAAATAACCACGAGACCAAAGAGTAGACATAAAGGTTTAAACTGTCTTTATACGAGACTGTGATTACCTAAAACATTAATCGACCACTCCGGTAGATAATTATTCCACAGCTACATGATGACATTATGACGAGGATCAGAGAGGGCACTTCGCACCTCGACCAATGAAATCTTTTGTGCCCATGCTCCAGACGTGCACCACCGAGAAAGGAGGGGTGAGGTGAAAGGATATCAAGTTTGGTACATAACCAACTTTTCGTTTTTGAACAACGCTGTTTAAAGATTACGAGTGTGTAAACTTTCGTTTTTTCTAAAAATGATTCCTTTTTACATTCAGGAAACCTCAGGCGTGTGTTTATAATGAGACTTCGATATCGAATTTTTGGGTGAAATACGATACTACCCTCTCTAGCCAGTAAGAATGTCACCTATTGTTACTGTCTAAAAGTTAACTCACTATTCCGAGAGATTGTTCCTTCACCAAAGAGCAGGTATAGACTATGCAACATTTCCAGAACTTGGAAGGCCATTGGGGATTAAAGAAATAAAACATTCGCCTTTTGCGTGAATACCAGGAGATTTTGTGCCGTTATTAGGAATAACTGGGTCTTTTTTGGTTTAAAGGCGCTCAACTGCTTGGTCATCAGCGATACTTGGGACAGCATGTAATTACGATAATAATGGGAGAAGAGAAGAATCTACCCCAAAATCTTTTAGATCATTGTGCAATAATTTCATAAAAAATGGAAAGAGGAAAATGAAATTCATTAAATTGTCATTCAAGTTTAAGAAGGTACTTGTACATTGTCGCACCAATAAAGTTAGTGGGAATAGGAATAGGAGAGATTCAGCACTGAAGTCAGGCTATTGAATTATCTATGCTCCCAAGGGGGCACCCCCGTGAGGAAGGGTGCGGTGAGAGACACCGAACCGTCAGATCCAGACTAACGGCACAGATATTGACAGAAATCTCTAAGATTTCCCAAGCTGGAGAACATCTCGAAGTCTTTAAGTCTTCCGGAGCTATCTCAGGGGAACTCGTCCAATGCCCCCAGATTCCGCCCCTACCCGGATTCCACGGACAACGAAAGTTAGTGGGATTTTCCATGATGGGATCATGGTAATTTTTTGGTCCTGTTTAATGCCCCCTTTTGCTACATGCGGCACCTCAGGCGGTGACACATGATATATGGAAAGATGATGGAGCACCGGTAAAATGAGATGCAGGGTGGGGGGGGGGGGGGCGGGGACCGGAGAACTCAGAAGAAACGCGCTCCTCGCCGCTTTGTCCACCACGAATCCTACATGCTGTCGCCTGGGGTAGATTCGGCGGTCTAACCACTCGGCCACGGCGCGACCGGATGATGGTAAAGGTGTTAGGCTGCACATATAGGATGGAATTACCGATAGAGGGTGAGTTCACCTTACTTGCAAACACGTTTGATGACAATTTATTACAATACTCGTTAACGGGACCTTTACGAACCGCAGAGACTGTGAAACACACTTTCACATGAAGTACCCAGGACTTCAGCAATTTCAGATACCTTCGTTTGGCGACGATTTCTGTTGTTTTGGTGAATTTGGATCTCCTAAGATTTTTAAGGTCCCGTTAAACTTCTTGGTTCACTCCGACAGGGTTAAACATAATGATGTCTGTGTTATCTGTATGAAACCGTTGTATAGCCTCCATGGTGAAACGCAACAACCCCATAATGTTGACATCTACTTTGTTTTAAATATATACACGTCTGCACTATAACAAGCGGTTATGTCCACTGTCATTTTTCAACAATCTTCACGTTATTCCATAAATGTTCCCACAAAACATGTCTATTTTTTTTAATAGAAAGAAAGAAGAAAAAGAAAGAGAATCTCTAGGCCATTCTGAGAAATGTGCAAATGACTCTCGGAAGTTCAAAAACCTTTTCTGCATGCAGAAGCTAAAGGTAACACGCTTTGTCATTACTGACAAGCTACTAACTACCAAAACATGTAATTTGCGAGGTAGCAGGAAAAATAAAACACTGGAGCAGACGTTATAGTGATTTTATTGCTCTAGAAGCAGCTAGCTAGAAGATATCTGCTCCGCTGCGAAAAAAAAAAAAAAAAAGTATTAAACGCATTATTAGTATTTCCTTTTGTACCTTTTTCAGTACAAGCTCGTTGCTTTATCTACTTGCTCACCTTGAAGGTGTTTCACACAGCAACGCATTCAGTTCATAAGAGTGGTCATAAATGACAAATTTTGATTTTCTTACTTCCTTGCATATTACGAAAATTTCATCCATTCTGATTAAGCTGATGTGTTATGTTTTATTACAATAGATCAATATTTACTGTTTTAAATTAATTTATATACGAGGCGTATTTTTAAAGTACCGATAATTTTTTAAAAAATAACAAAACATTATTTTCCAAATACTTTAATATCATTCATAACCTTGCACCTTTCTCTACTTCTACACTTAGCTACCGCCCTTATTTAGTCACTTCTTGTAGCGAAACCAGTCTTCATAAGCCTTTCTCAAAAAATGGTGTCGCCTGTGATAAAAGACAAGTCTTCACTTCTGTTTAACACAATTGTGATTGAAATGTTTACCACCGAGAAATTTCTTTAGATGAAGAAACAGACGAAAATCCCTTGGTGCCAAATGAGACTGTATGGAGGATGGTAAAATGTTTTTTAACGAAATGATACGATCAGATATCGAATTTAGGCTACATATGGCCGGGGATTGTCATTTATTGTTTCTCCATAAATCTCACAAAATTGGGTATGAATGTTTACTAGCACAACGTTTCTCGTATTCAAAAGACAAATCACTGATCGGAGTTCACAGTCGACGGGTTGTTCGATTGTTTTGAACATTTCAAAACGCTCAAACAATAGTAAAAAACAAAGTGACGACCGGTCACAGCTGCGTGTCTTCTTAATGAACGGAGGGACAGATCGAGCATGCTCAGTGTTTCTAAAAGGAAACTACGAAACACAGAAAAAGTATATTAACATTAATGATGGTGAAACAGATGTTAATGCATTAATTAATTTTAATATATTAAGTTCAGTTTTTAGCGATTTTGTCAGTTGTAATACTTATGGGGATTTTAGAATAAATATATAATGCATGTGAGTTTATATGAAAATTTTGTTTTAGATTTATTTGAACATCAATGTTCTCAAAACTACATTTTCAATACAAAAGCCCCGTTTTCCCCGTAAACCATCGGCAATATCTCCATACAATTCTATTACTTAGTATGCATTTTACAGTGACGTGAATCCTCTGAGAGTCAATTTCCTTAAACCGATTATTTTTTAAAAAATGAGAAGTTCAATTTTTTAATGAAAAAATTAGAGCTAAAATAACAAAAATAACCATAATAAAAACCTATTTTAGATTTCCGTATGAGTGAACATCAGTATATTTATGAAGAACCAATACTCACACTGTAAAAGATTGGGATTTCTGTACATCATAAATCTGAGAAAATGTGGCATTTATATCGCTATTTTAACATTGGTTATATAGGGCTTTATGACTCCCCAACTTTGAAACTAATAAATATCTTACATGTGTGATATCCCTAATAAATGTGTCCCTGAAAACAAGACAGTCTAACCTCCCCCACGATGTAACAGCCCTGGCTAGGCCAAGCTCTACCGCCCAGCCGCTGCGTTCCCCACCTCTGCCTACTACAGGCGTCATGAGTGGGGTGCAGTACTGGAGGGTGGTATGTGGTCAGCGCTCCGATCCCTCCCGGCAGGTATGCGGTCTTCACGACCTGGGGCCGCTACTTCTTTATTCAAGTGCTTCTTCAATTGGTACCTCAGGGACCTAACGAGGCTGAGTGCACCCTGGACCAGACTCTCAGCGGGAAAAAATTACTTCATTAATTACCGGGGATCGAACCCGGGTCCACTGCTCCAAAGGCAGGCGCGCCACCACTGCGCTCAAACAAGACAGTCAGTGGATATAAAATTATGAAGATACTTTGTTGTACATCTGTCTAAAACTTGACATTGTAAATTAATTTACAATTGCGTTATATTTAATCTAAAATAATGCAATATGAATTAATAGTAGCATCAGAATCTCTGCTTGCTGTATAATATAAAATTTTGCTTCATGTGGAATACAATCTGAGATTTATTAAAAGGATTTGATTTTGGAAGTGGTTTCTATACTAAAACTAAATATATAGGTATTAATTAATATTCTAGTACGAGAGCACGAGGTATTTAAAATAATTTTATTTAAGTGAATATTTTTAATCTTGAAAGTCCAAACTAACAGTAGCATAGTAATCAAAATTGATTGCAATGTCGCAAAGATATTATATTCTAAAATTACTTCGTTAATAAAATACCTGCAAAATATGTACATTTCACACCATAGTGTACTTTTACGTTCACAGGCACCTTATTTGTTGCAAACGGAAGAAAGTGTTATTTATTTATTAGTCGTACGTTGGATCATAGCAAAGGGTGGACCCAGATGGGAGGGGAGGTGGGAGGCGCAGGATCACGTGCCTCCTGCTCACCAAGCAAGACATTAATACAAAAAGCCTGATGAGTTGCACTCACATGACTTTCTCTGCTCTTATACTATTCTTACAAAGTTTTACTCTAACTTCTTCCCGTTAGTCGAGATAAACATTTTCAGAAATTATCTTAGTGCTAATTTTCTTGTAGGTGTAAAGGGAATATGGGAATACAGTAGTCAAATCTTTTAAACCTATATGACTACATAGGCTATAGCCAGAAAATTCAAAACTTGCTTTTCATTTGCCGTAAAAATACCTTACACTTATGTCATTTTAATCGAAATGGAGCCATTTTTGAGAAAATTAAACCTAATGAAAAATGTTCCATGTAAAGGTGGTTTAGGGTGGAGCAATTTTCTTCAAAATGTTCACGTTCCATCTTTGAATGATATTAAACTTAAATATCATCTTTGGTTTTTAACCGACTTTTCTTTTTGGAGTTATATTGCTCATAGGCGCGCGCGCATACACACACACACACACACACACACACACACACACACACACACACACACACACACACACACGAACCTTTTTCTAAAAATGTTCTTTTTTATTCAGGCGTCCTCAAAACCCATATTTCCGGAAAAATGCCGACATCAAATTTTTGGGTGCGATACTATACTTTCTCTACTTAAGTACTGTTCCAAATATAATCATCGGTAGTGACATATTTGATTCTTAAAGAAGCATGCTAGATTTCAAAAATATTTATTAACGATTAGGGAAAACGATAAAGAATTAATTATTCTTGCATTAGAGAAACAACGATATGAAAGTAAACAGCAGATTCGATGAAATATCATTAAATGATGAGAGATTTTTATTGAAAATGCATTGATCAACGAATTGAATGTTAGGAAAAGAATCGACGTTTATAATGAAAAGGAATTATTGGGCGATTTTAGGCTCTCTAGCACGAGTGACGATATATTGTGTTTAATATGACATATTTGTAATGCAGTAACACTACCTCAAATAATGTAAACATGCAAAATGATTATGTAGAATGCAAGGTTACTGAGTAGAAGGGATTGTAATGTCTATAGCTAACGAGGAAGTATTACCATTTCACAAAATAATCGCTACTTAATATTCCTGTGCGATATAATATGTATTTTCCAGCATTCCATTTAAAGAAAAATGTAAAAACTATAACCTAATGCAAAAGCATTGTTAATTATAGTGCCTGAAAAATTCCAACATGTAATGTAAAGTATCATTTTGAGTACCTATCGAAATATTCATGAATATTGTATTATAATACTCAACATGTTGGGATAGCAAAGTCATCCATGTCTATACAATGATAATGCTAATAACAATAATATGTTGTAATATGTACTTGGATAAAATGGGGGCATTTGTACCAGCTTCTTGCCCAAACCCTCTCAAATTTTAACAACAGGCAAAACAGAGGGATCAAGGAGCTGACTTCACTTGTTTAATCAACAAGAAAAATGTAAAATGGACTTTAATCTAGAGTGCAACGATTGATGATATTATATATTGGGGAATAAACGATAAGATTAAAATACAGTCTAAGATAAATTGTATATGATTACAAAGGCAGCAGTTCGAGAAGTAACGCAGAGTGCATATAGTGTTTACACAGACTCGTCAAATCACATCGAAGAAGGGACAGAAAATGTGTTTGCGAATTATGGTTAATCGTTGTATTTTAAGTGTTAAACTTATTCAAGGAGAAATAAAATATAGAAAACGACTCATGGCGAATTTAGCCGAAAAATAAACATCGATCTGTACCGCATCAGTGGTATAAGAATAAGGGCCGTCTAGCTCTAATTAACTGATGCTAAGCCGAGGCCGGTGCACAAGATAAGCGCCATTACATCGTCACACATATAAAAAATTTCCACTTCAAGGTTATAGTCGGACAGAACAGTCGAGAGTTACAAGATCACACGAATTATAGCTTGCGTTAATAATAAAAAATAGGACTGTGTGTTTTTGATTGAATTTTAAGGGAAATAAAGTGATAGAAAAAGGAACTGAACTTGTCATAAGGGACACTGGGAGTGAAATTTGAAAGCTCCACATTGCTTGATAGATTTTTCTTAAATTTTTACTGTGTTTGTATTTATATAAGAGTAGGCGGTACACCAAATTTCATTAAAATTGGATAATTTGTTTAGGATATATACATTATTTTATGAATTTAATAGGCACATTTTCAAAATAGAGCTCGCGTCTATTGACTTTTCAAAATTCATTTATATTGGCAGAACTGATGCTCTAAAACATGGGTAACAATTGTATGAAGAGATATTTCAAATACGTTTGCAGATTATGCTGTACATATTTTTTTAATAACAAAGAAAATTCAATCTTAAAAATTATTGACTTTTTTCATACAAAAAAATAAATGTTTTTGGAATTCATGTTAATGATAACATCAATATTGAAGCATAGTTTTATTTAGCTGCTATTTATGAATACTTTTGGAAGTTTTCATTGAATTTGAAGCAAAACTCAGGCGCGACCTTCTTTTGGAATGTGCAGAAATGTAGTTTTGAGAAAAACAGGCTTTTATATAGGAGCATCCTGTGCACGTTAAGGGAAGAGCGCTATTTGAAAGGGCCGTAATGACCACATGCAGTGGGGGATATGAAAAAGGTTAGCTGATCCAAATGCACAGGTGTTCCAGGAACATTTGAAGCTTAAAAAAAAAAAAAAAAAAAAAAAAAAAAAAAAAAAAAAAAAAAAAAAAAATTCGACTTTTTGACAATTTTGACCAAAATTTCACTCCCAGTGTCCCTTAATAATAAAAAATAGGACTGTGTTTTTGTGATTGAATTTTAAGCGAAATAAAGTGATAGAAAAGGGAACTGAACTTGTCATTCGTCACACTGGTGTCAGAAGTGGGATTTGTCACATTGTCATTTGTCACAATATTCTTAAATTTCTAAACTTCGTCACTGGAAGCTAACCAAATGGGGATGCTCATTTTGCTCAGTTATCTAGCTTAAGGAAGGAAAAAAATGAATAACTTGGTAACGTGTTCAAATCTATACTTTTGGATATTAAAACATGTCACAATGTCACTTCCATACGGACTGGTGCTGGACGGATGAACTATCCTAACAGTGTATTACAGCTCTCTATTAATAATGAAATAATCCTTTTCATTTTCTCTACTACGTATAGTAAGTAGGGGAAATATTGTATTCGACTCAAAATTTCGATGTCGACATTTCACCTGAAATATGGGTTTTGAGGCCTCATGAATCCAAAAACAAGCATTTTTAGAAAAAGGTCCATGTGTGTATGTGTATGAGTGCACGCGCCCGTGTTTCTACTTCTCGAAATTTGCTCAAATGCTTTTGAAGAACTCCATTGAAAGGAGGTTTTGAACAAACCTGTGTTACAAACCCATATAGGTCTCATTAACAGAATAACTGATTTGTTCCAATAATAGTCTCAGATAGTTTGAGCAGACTCCTTAAAATGTCTAACTAGGAGTGTGTTCCATAGAAATTCTAAGTCCGCGTACTGCAATCAGGCTGTCCAACACACTTATTACCCCTTTAAAATCCGTATATAACATTTTAACCGATCGACATATGTTTAACAGGCTTGCGCACTAAGTAGTCACAGATCCGTCCGTGAGCTGTTGGGAGGCCAACCAGACAAGCGACGTCCAACCTTCGTTAGCTGCAATTCCCCACCTCCTCTTTCAGTCGGAGAGTGCTTGTGGCGTGTAGACGCATAACCAGTCAGAGGCAATTCCATGGCAGTTTCTAAGTCGTAACTTGAGTTTTCTGTGAATGTCAGAAGACTTCTTAATTCTCAATGAGTTTTGTATAAAGACAGATAAAGAGAAGAGAGATACAACAGCTTACTAAATAAAAGATGTAGATCTCATTAAAACACAAAATTTATGTTACATGCTTGTTTTTTCTTTGAATGAACCATTTCAGAGATATTGTTTATTTGTTTGAATTTGTCAATGCTTATATTTTGCAAATAGGAATATGTTATTCGCTTTTTTACCTCTTGGTCTTGCAAAGAAAACGGAATTTCTGAGACATCGCATAGAAACCGACTCTTAAAACATTTCACTATCGCTTAAAACCTATTGTATTCCCATGTTCCCCTTGCACCTACAAGAAAATTAACAAGATAATTTCTGAAAATGGGTATATCGCATTACAATGTAGAAGATAGAGAAATAAGCATTTGTAAGAATAGTGTGTTTGAGAATGAGTATAGCTCTACATACATTTGCAAACAGAATTTCTCCAAATTGAACTTATTAAAAGTCTGTATCGCAATAGATTACGTGATGATCACTTGGTGTATCTTCTAAGGCTAAGCATTTCGAATTTGTCGCCAAATATTGACAGACTTCTTCAACGTAAGCAGTACCAAAGAAGTCATTAATGAACATATGTTTATCACACAAGATTTGAAGGTTCTTTCCTAAATCAAACGCATCGTACATATAATCAAACTGGACTTGCAGCACAATGTATGTCTGACTGTTAAATGAGCGGCATAGTCTGCATAACGTGGAAGGAGGTAGGTAAATCCAACCTCTGCTCTTTCGCAAACTTTAGATATCGCAGAACCAAACACTATGTCGAAGTGAAGCTATCATAATGGCCCGTAAGGAAAGTTAAAGTCGACAATGTGATCTAGAATGTTAAAGGCTACATAAATCAAGTAAATAAAAGAAAAGGGTAATGTATCACCTCTGTTCTGTAATTTAATTAATGTGCGTTGCTTCAGACAAACATTCTAACGAAGTTATAAATCAACACTTGTTTATAGTGCAGTTTACCTTAATGTAGTTACTCCTTGGATGTGTTTTATACTATAGGATTAAACAATTCAAACTTGCATGTGTAATCTATAGTAAGAATCAAGGACACAATAACAATCATAATATGGTCCGTAAAAATGGAATTTATCACAGATAATTGACATCATAAGCAGCTGTAAGATACCTGTTGTACTTGTGACCTTCTGTGTCGTAACAACACTTGATTTAGTAGATTGTGTTTCAAGGATTTGTTCATTTGTTCACATTTTATATTATATATTTAGGTGGTACTTATTTTATCAATGAAGAAGATAAATTAAGACATTAATGCTGAAATTTATCACAGGTAATATCATAAGAGGTCATTTCCTTAGCGCGATGTTAGTGCTGCTGCTTACTAAGCGGGCAGCTTGGGTTCTATTCCCGGTACTGGTGTAGGGATTTTCTTACGCTGGGAGACCTGGTGTGGGGTACGCTCAGCCTCGTTAGGTCCCTGAGTGGCCACTTGAGGAGCTGCTTGATTAAACACTAGCGGCCCCTGGTTGAGAGGATCGCATAACCGGTCGGGAGGGGCCTGGGGCGCTGACCACGTCCCACCTCCAGTACTGCACTCCACTCATGACCCCTGTATTGGGCACAGGTGGATGACGCAGCGTTTGGACGGTAGACCTTGGCCCGGATGGGCTGTTGGGGCACGGGGTTAACATAATAAACGTGTGACCTAACCCATAAGTTCTCGAGCGAGAGGTCAAATCTTCGAAGAATATTTATCTGGACTATTTAATAAATAAAATTGAATTTAAATACTGTATCGTAAACTTTTAACCAGAAAATGTTGAATTCTATAACAAATAAACTAAAATGTGTTCATTTCGATTAGTGTGGCGCGAGTTACTTAGCACTGCCAACTGAAGAAAACGAAACCCAAGAATTACATATATTTTGAACTTCTCTTGTTGTTATAACAGAAAACTAGTTTATAATCTCAAATAAATCTCACTTTATTTTTAACATTAACAAATAATATTTCTTCTGGAAAAATACATTCATTATTAAAAGAACAGCTTTTAAATTATATTTGTTAAATTTAAATGTAGAACTACTACCTTGATTGTCATGTATAATAATTTTTTTTTCAGTCATTTACGATATACAGTTGGCTACGCTGACTGAACAAAAGAATGATATAGTGGTAATTAGTACAAAATAAAAGAATAATCAGGTGACAATTCGCATATGATAATTTAACGCCTCTGCGTATGAAATAGTGCAGAAAAGGTTTCAGCCACGGGAGTGGAAATAATTGCACATAACTTCAATTAAGGCTGTATGTGGTATTTGCTTGAATTGTATGAACGGTATATTTGTTTTATGTCTAGAGAACTTATGTTACTTAAAAATAATGTTGCCATCAGAAAATCCACGTCATCTAAGTACTTTTGTGTGGAAAGAAACATTAAGGAAAACTGACAATGGCAAGTGTAATTTTGTTGATAATATACACAGCTTTAATTCAAATTTCAATGGAACTGATCAATGAATTATATCCTACATTGTTTCAATTTGTGCAAGTATTGCACACATATATATGCATACACATGCATACATACATTTTGGTAACTGTATTTTAAAATCTTAATGAATATATGAACCTACTAATTGAAATATCCATCTAAGTTATACCGAGTTAAATTTTGAAATACTACAATTATCGAAATAGGATTTACCTATTCCAATTCTTGAAGACTTCTAATAGTTTTGACTTAACAATAAGATAAACCCATCTTGCATCTTCTACTAAAGACGTATGACTCAGGTGTCCAAATGTACCAGGTGGCCCATTTCATCTGTCTGTGGCAGAAGTAGATATCCCTTCGTGAGTTAAGACAGTTGCAGAACTCAACGGCGCAATTCCTATGAAGCGGGCGCCAGTGGCGTGAACGGACTTTGTTCTGCTTGTAAGAGAAAATGAGCGATGAGAGGCAGATTCCAGTCTTGTACCATCGTGTGTCTGGCCCATGGTAATAAACAAGTACAGTTTTGAATATTTTCCACTTTACTTACAAGGACGTTATTTTCCAGGGAATAAACTCACTCCTGTATATGCTATTGTCTAACATTGCGGATTACAGATTGTAATTGCCTTAACTAAATCCATACAAGTATGAGTTTGTACTAATTTACATATTTATTCTCATGTAAATATGAGGTAGCGCACTTCCGTTGCGTAGTTGTCACGTGTCTACATTTCAGCCTAAAGGGCTCGAGTTCGAGCCCCTGGTGGGTTGAGTTATAGAGTTAAGCTTTTTTTCCTGTGTCTTCCCTTATCCTCATACAAAAAATGGGTAACTCCCAGCTTGAGGCGCCTAGACTTATTTCAACATAATTGTTTGCATTTCAAGCTGCGTCTCCGTAGATCTGAGTGCTAATAGGGATGTTAAATGTCTCAAAACAATAACATCATCACGTTTGTTTTATGTATGTCTACATCTTATGCATCCCAACCTTTAAAGGAAAACTACTTGTATGCCATGGTCGTGTGAAAAGGACTGGGAGGGGGGAGGGGAAAGATTACCACAGATCTCCAGATGGAATCCTCCGGGCAAAAAGACGAGAGCCAGATCCAAGAAGTTGTGGTCTTTGGGAACGCAAGAAAACATGGAGGAAAACATTTCTCAGAACCTGTGGGAAGATAGAGAAGCTTAATTTCACCTATTATAGGGAGCTGCATATTCATTTGTTACAGCATTCTTCATTTCTAATTCTTTCCATGCTAGTAGTTCTACTTGCTCTTCTTCAAAAATTTGCTTCTGTCGCTAACAGCTTCGTGCCTTCTCTTCTTTACATTGGCCAAATTTCTGAACTGTATTGCATTATTTTGGTCAAAAAATTCCTACTTTTTACTTTTTCTACTACGTGTAGTAAGTAGGGGAAGCATTGCATTCTATGGATGGCAAGATTCCACTGGAAATATGTTTTGAGGCGTCCTGAAAAAAAAAAAAAAAAAGGTCCGTGTGTGTGACCGGCACGAAGGTTTTCAAAAAAATTCCTCTGACCTAAGCTACCCTTTACATGGAAAATTTGGATTTTCTCAAAAATGGCTCCAACGATTTTGATTAAAATGATATATGTTTAAAACATTTTTATGGCAAATGAAATGCACATCTTGTGTTTTCTGTCCCGTTTACTATGGATGACTTTTAAATAAGCGAGCCATAACAGACAGATCAAATCTTGCTATAGACAAAATGTATATCTCGAACACAAGTTATGTCCAAATGCCTTTTTGTGTGGAGTGAAGCATTTCTTCATAATCTTCTGTTATCTCTCTGTCACCTGCAAAGTGTAATGAGTAGTTATATCATCCCCTGTTGTTATAACCATGATTATTCTGGTGTTTTAGTAGGTTCCTTTAATATATTTCGAATAATCTAGTAGAAAGAGGGGCACTCTTGTCTCAAGCTTTTGTTCACGTCATAGTTTTATTTTATTTATTCCTTATTTGATCAAGGTATGGACAACATTTCTTCATATGCTTATTTGATTACATATCTTTAACCTTTTTTTAATTTATAGTTAAATTTTTGTACGTGGTACTACAATTGTGTTACATAAATTATTCTGATATTACAGTTTATCCAGAACATCCTGACACTCGACATGCGCGAGAGAGGAGAAATTAAGGAGAAGTGACTGGAGTGGTGGGGAACAAGCGAGTGATGTCAGAACTCGGGCAGTCACGCACACAAACGGTTTATGTTTACGTATTATAAACAATTATTATGAAGTTATCACAGTGAGAGCGGGCGATGCACTGATCCCCATCTCTCCTATTGAGCAAGTGGGCACGCCTCTTCTATTGCGCACCTATGCTTTAGGAGTGTGGGAGTGTCACGACAATCTGGACAAACTGTCTCATGAATCTTGTTCTGAGAGTGACATCCCTTGATGTTCCTCAGACAGTCAATTGATCAGCGTGTCTTTTCCTCTGGAGACAGCGCTGTGATTGTTCTGTGGTATGTTCGGTGGTATCTGACTCAGCAAGATATTCGGGTGCTTTGAGAATGTTGCATATAGATTGTCATAAGAAGAGTGGAGAACTCTGTTTACTCTCAATTCTTTCATCTAACGCCTCTCATAATTTCAGTAATGGAATAATTCTGTATACTTTTGTAAGGACTATAAGTACTATACGAATCTCTCGGTTAATCATAAATGTTTCCTCTTTTAACTGTATCAAACAAAATGAAGAGTACTTCTTCTTGTCCTATAACCCACTAGTTATTCTGATTATTATTTTCTGGAATATTTCTCTAGTATGTTTTTAAGTATTTTCCTATACCATCTTCCTGACGTACTAAAGGCCGGTGTTTTTAAGTGCTTGATATACAGCATTGGTGTATCTTCTTCCTGAATACATCCTATGTATTTGCCAGAAGTTTCTGTTACTTATCTGTTCCATATTTCATCAGCTCTCCTGAATATTTCCTGGTGATGTTCAGGTTCTTGAATAAATTATTTTCTATTTTCTGTCATTATTAGTTGTAATATTTTAACCATTGCAATGGTAAAATATTCTTAATGGTTTGTTTTCTCGTTGATTTTCTCAGGTTATTTAAGATTTTCCATTCTTCTGGATTTGTTCGTTCTCCTATGTAACTATTTACTGTTTAACAAATTTTGCCTATATACTATTTTTTCCGAACGATTACTTGTCGTACTACTGTTTGTGCTCTATTCAATTGTAATTGTATTTTATTCATGGCTGTTTTACTACTTAAATATCCTAAATCTTTTTCTCTTCAGTTATTTGTTTTATTTTGTTTCATGCGTTCGCTTACCCAGGGACCCGCAGTGGTATTCGTGGTGGACAAAGCGGCGTCAGGGCGGGTTTTCTTCGGGTTCTCCGCTTTCCCCCGCCACTCATTCCACCAATTACTCCATCATCACATTTCTAATCGTCGATTTCACCTGCATTTTATATAATCCTCTTCCTCACTACCATACTTGATGCTTGACTGACCACCCGCTTCCACATCCTCATTCTGTCCGGTCCATATGTTTCTGCACTCCCCGACAGGCGTCTGACCCTAGGCACTGGCTTGTAAGTCGTAGGGTGTGTAAGTCCTACATAAGAGAGGGTAATCAGGTAAAGAAGAAGAAGAAGAAGAAGTTACACCAATAGTATTATTTGTTTTATTAGTTTCTCCCAGGTCCAAAACTTCTTCTATTGCAGTGGTATTCAACCTTTTATCTCTGCGTACCCCCAAAGAAAATGTTACGTTCTACCTGTGCCAGTATCCTTATTCAAATGATACATAACCACACGAGATAAAATAGATTATAACAGTTATACTTCATCGAATGCTACAAAAAGGAGGAGTATGCTATAAAACTGTAAGATAAATACAGGAACTACGATATAATAGCGCACACACACGACTAACATTAACATTATATGGATTTGCTTATGTTCTTGATGGCTAAGCTTGTTTTCTGGACACCAGCTGTTGTATTCGTGGCTGAAATTTCCTTAGTCGAGCAGAAATTGTGACTCTAGGCTCAAGTGATTTCTTTGTTTCGTTTTGATTGCTGTCAACACAGACACCCTGCTCACACAAATAAGTAGAGGGGAACGGAGAAAGTTGTGTCACTAAGTTCTGTGTACTCTTTACGTGCATAAAACCAGAAATCACAAACTGACTTGTTTTAGATTTTTATTTTGAGTGAAATATAAACGAACATTTCCAAAAGACTTTTTAATGTTATGGTAAGATCAGAGGAGTTGATGGTGGTGGTGCAAAACGGATTTGTAATCCATTCTCGTGTAATTATCGTCTTTCTCAGTTTTAGGAAGCACTTTAAAAATTCTAACCTGAGGTTTTGTAGTTGGAATTTGATTATTTTCAAAGGCTCATCATCAACACCAACTTCATTTTGTCCACTATGTACCAACACACTTTGAAAAATTGCGATGTTCTCTTTATTAACGCAATTAATCCAAAATAAAAACTTCTTGTACCCCTGGGGGTACGCATACCCCGGATTAAATATGTCTATCCCATTGCACCATTTATGTAAATATAATAAAAGGGTAATATTAACGATCTGCCTCTGACGCGAAAGACCCGGGTTCGATCTCCGATACTAGCATGGGGATTTTTTCCTGCGCTGGGAGGTCTGGCAGAGGGTGCACTCAGCCTCGTTAGGAACCGGGGGGACCAATTGAGGAGCTACTTGATGAAGTAGTGACCCCAGGTCGGGAAGGCCGCCTAACTGGCCGGGAGGGCTTGGGGCGCTGACCACGTCTCACCCTCCAGTACTACACCCCACCAATGACGCCTCTAGTGTGCAGAGGTGGGGGACGCAGTGGCCGGGCAGCAAGCCAAGGCCCTTCTTGGGCTGTAGCGCTGGGATTTTAGTTTTTAATATTAATGATATAACTACTAGTACCACCCCCCTCACCACCACCACCAACAACAACAATAATAATAATAATAATAATAATAATAATAATAATAATAATAATAATAATAATAATAATAATAATAATAATAATAATAATAATAATAATAATAATAATAATAATAATAATAATAATAATAATAATAATAATAATAATAATAATAATAATAATAATAATAATAATAATAATAATAATAATAATAATAATAATAATAATAATAATAATAATAATAATAACAATGTTGAGATAATGGCAGTATGAATATTAAATATTCATATAATAAATGTTATTCTTTCATTGCCATAAAGGCCGTTTATGTCCTAAGGGGAGTAGCAACAACTAAGAAGAGTCACTCAGACAGATGAAGTTGTATCAGTGCATTACATAAGCTCGTTATATGCACAATAACCGGTCTGCCAGGAAACAGTTTTTGTACCGAAACTAAATGTGTTATTCAGTGACGCATGCATAGTTCTTGCATTTTTTATTGCGTTTATTTTAACCTTTTTAAACTTGCAGGAAAACAGGAATTTCCATCTCATTAAGCAAACAATTCCGGTTTCAAAGTTGAGAAATTTAAATACGCCTTCGGTACAGTGAATTTGTTCTTCGATAAATAACATAACATCTTAAGTTACCTACTCACAAACGTTTGATAATAGCTAAAATGATATAGATAATAATCCAACAGAATAGTTTTAAAACCCTAGATATTCTGGATGTAACCTTGTTATGAAGGAAACATATAAATAATATATTATACGATAGCACATTTAAAAGATCACCAAATAATTAAACCTAAAAAACTATAACCATGAAATTTCGTAAGACAATGCCAATAAGTTAATAATAGGGGTATTCTGTGGAAATTACCTCTAAATGGTACGAAAAGAATACAGTTGATAAAATACATTTTATAAATGCAGGAAAGTTGCAGTATGAATAGACAACATACATTTTGAAACCACAGAAAGCATAAATATACATTCTGTAAGTGTATAGTGAATAATACGGAATTATAGGGTAGAATGAAAGGATTAAAATTCCACCAGTCTTAGCGGCAAAGGATTTTTGGAAATATACTTGTATAGGAGATGGATTGTCAAAGCTAGAAAAGGCCACTTGAATAATCTTCACTGATTATCATGAAAATATTATTTTATGATTGTACGAGTAGAATATTGAATTTCGTACAATGGTCGGGAAGCTGTGGTAATGCTCTTGAATTTTAGTGCAATTTTGAGTGCTGTGATTCATCAGCCATATGAGCATCATCTGAACTGCTCCACATGAATGACGTAATATACAAGTCATCGTAATGTGACCAATTTTTTAAGCATTTTCGTTTTTACCAGTCTGCTCACAGACATTTTCTCCCGCTTTACAGCAGTTTTCCCACCTTCTCTTCAGCAACAGTAGTATTCTTGTAACTATGGCTGACATAAAATTTAATGGTGGGTGGCTCAACACAACGTGCAATATTAGAGGCTTGCCACGCCTTGCGATGTTGTATAGTTAAACATGGTGTGAAATCACGTTGTAAAGCCGGTGATAGAAATATCATTTACGCCCGGAAATTTATTTATATATCCGGAAAGAGAATAGTAACTGTCAGCTATCAGCTGCCATTAAATTTTGTGTCTGCCATGTGTCAAGTCATGAGAAGGAAGGGACTGATAGAGTCAGTAAAGAGAGGGAACCAATTGTAGCGGGGATACGACTGCAAAGTTGAAAAATAGCCTTGAGTAGATTTTTCTCCCTCAGTTTATACACATGGTTCTTAAACGGCAACTAAAGTGATAGATTAGTCCTAAGGCTGAGAAGTGTGCAAATAATCCTGTTTCTGCTGATAATTATTGACAATATACGTAACATAATGCTAGGGTTGAGTTTAAATCGGTGCTGGCATATGAGAACATAAGATTTGTCATAATGCCAACCGAAGAGATGGCTCAGGTGGTAACATCTGTGGCCCGCATTTGGGAGGTCGCGGGTTCGATAGTCGTGGCCGCGCACTCTGACAGTGGTTTCCACATGTTACTTATGCGAATGCTGGGGTGGATAATTTCATACCACGGTTTCCTTTCCATAATTTCCCTTCATTTATTTCCTTATCATCAGTGTTCACAAGATACTTACTACCCGATCCAGGCACCGTTTTGGGAATAGCATGAAGAAAATGCCTTCCTATCACGTAAACAGCTTGAGGGGTGGATAAGCGAGGAGTGATGGGAGAGGGTAGAGGTACGAGTAAATGGAACTACCTTATCGGCTATAATTTCCGCTACCCCTTCCGAACTCAGCGCATTCCACCCCTCTCTCGACCTAGAGAAATGGCCGGATTACATCAACTGCACACTTCTGGACGCATTGGGTATCTTGTGAACACTGCTTATTATCTTTCAGTTTAGGAGTAACATTTTTTGACGTAGATGGGTTTACCAGCTCTTCGTACAACTTCTATACCTTAGAAGGAGGGATTTGTCTTAGGCATGTTGTCTTTTGGGCTATAGAGTCATGGCTACCCAGGTTTGTCTTACGAGTTTCCTTCTCCTAGATGTGTTGCTGTCCCCAGCTGACGAGTCACATCCACCCGTTGTGAACAACACTTGGCTTCCCCTCACCTCTAGTTGGGTAATCCAGCCACCCTTTCCAGCTATCTGGATCATTGGGTACTGGGCCCTCTCACCGCGGTAAGGTGGGGTACCTGAGAGAGAACACAAATTAAACTTAATATCAAAAACTACAACGTGCAAATTCAAACGAGAAAACTAAAGTTATGACATTTAAAGGTACCTATTCGGTCCGGTCTAAAATAATTATAGAAAATAAAAGCATAGAACAAGTGTCAAATTTTAACTTCTTAGGATGTGAAATAACACAAGGGTCTGAAATAGACATTAATAAAAAACTAAATAAATGTAACTACATAACGGGAACCATAAAGAGAACCCTAAAAATAAAGTTAGGAAAGACTCCATAGAAAAGCTGTATAAAGCAATGGCCATACCTGCTATGACATATAGGTCTGAAACATGGACAACTGCAGAAAATAAAAGCAGAATACGGACAGCTATATCCCCAAGGATATAGAAACCCAGGATGTCCGAAGAAAAGATGGTCACAACAAGATTTTGGAGCCGGAAAGGCTAAAACGGCCTAAACCGTGAAGCAGAAGAGGAAGAAGGTGAGCTTTCAGGCGAGAAGTGTTGGTGATGTCGGACAGATGGTGCGGATGCTTACGTATGGCAACTACAATTCTTGGCGCAAGGTGGCATTTGGGTGGCCGCTGCCTTCCGTTGGGGTAGACGCCTGCAGGTGCAAGGGAAATGTGGAAATACAGTAGGTTTTGGGCGAATCAAATCTTTTAAAGCTGGTCGCTATATGAGGGTTTTGAAATTCCCTTCTCTGTGCACGACCAAGGGAAAAAGTGTGAATAATGACCCTCCATTTGAAAAAAAATTAAGTATTACAAAATACACAAATAACAAGAAATATCTCCGAAATGGTTCACTGAAAAAAAAAAATGCAATTGGACATAACTGGTGTTTTTACGAGATTTACATTTTTTGTATACTAAGATTAGGCCTATCTCTTATGGTTTACCAGTTATGCAAAACTCATGAAGAATACACAGAACTACATAGGCCACAGCCAAAAAATTCAAAATATACATTTCATTTGTCATAAAAATACCTCCTATAAGCATTGAGATTTTAATCAAAATCGTTAGAGCCATTTTCGAGAAAATCAAAGCTTTAGAATAATTTTCCACGTAAAGGATAGTTTAGGGTAGAGGAATTTTCTTCAAAATCTTCGTGTCGCATCCTCGAAAGATATTAAACTTGAATACAAGCTTTGCTTTTTTAACTCGTTTTTTGGGTTATGTTGGTCGCAGGTACACAAATACACACACACACACACACACACACACACACACGAACCTTTTTGATTCAGGGGCCTCAAAACATATATTTCCAGTGAAATCTCAACATAAAAGTTTTGGGTCGAGTATAGCACTTCCCCTACTTACTATACGCAGTAGAAAGGCAAAAAAGAAGAATAAAATAATTTGAAGCTCCATGATATATTTGATTATCCTCAGCAGTTGTACTATGATGAATAAAACAATAATTGCCCTCGGTTCCATCGTAGGTGTCTGAGTAGATGTATCATTATGCTTTAAGTTCGAAACACCTTATTTTCCCAGTAGCGTAAGATAATTACTGTTTTCCAAATGATAGTACCAAAAGTGCTATTTAACCTTAGTCAGCATACTGGTGTAGCTATTACATCAGGTATGGCGGATATGCTCTTTCCGGGGGGAATAACTCATATACGTCATAGCAGCGGTTTTTTTTTTTTTTTTTTTTACTACTACTTATTAAGTAGGGGAAGTATTGTATTCGACTAAAATTTTGCTGGAGATTTCACTTGAAATATATGTTTCGGGGGCCCCTTGCATCCAAAAAAGACCATTTTTACTTTCTCTATTGGTAAGTAGGGGAAGTATTATATTCCATCCAAAAATTCTATGTCGAGATTTCACCGGAAATATATGTTTTGAGACCCCCTGAATCCCAAAAAAAGCATTTTTAGAAAATGGATGTGTGTCTGTCTGTCTGTGGACAGCATAACTCAAAAACGAAAAGTCGGTTAAAAACCAAAGTTGGTATTTAAGTTTAATGTCTTTCAAGGATGCGACACGAAGATTTTGAAGAAAATAGTCCCACCCTAAACTACTCTTTACATGGAAAATTGTGTGTGTGAGTGTGTGTGTGTGTGTGTGTGTGTGTGTGTGTGTGTGTGTGTGTCTGTGTGTGTGCGGTACTGTCGTCGTAAGAGATACGTCGTGTCCAAGTGCAGAAGCTTTAACGAGCATCGAATGATGGTATCATTGGAGTTAGTGTATGAGAGACAGAGAAGGTGGAGAAAAACAGTGAAACGACTCTGTTAAGGCTACGAGAAGAAAATAGTTGTTAGTTGCAATATCACGAAAGACGTTAACGTCAGCAGAAGAGAACTGTGTGTTTGTGCGAAAGTTTAGAAGAAAAATAAAGTGATAGAGAAATAATTGGATTGAACTTTATCATTTTGTTACATTGGCATCGAGAGTGGAATTTGTCGAATTGAAGATTTGTTATTGTACATTGAGAAAATGGAGTGTCTGTGCGATCTGTGTTAAACAGTTTAGACCTATTGTGGAAGTTAGTTCACTACTCTAATTAAGCAGGTAAGGGATTAAAACGCCTTATTATTCTTAAAAATCGAAGTCCATTACAAGCAACTAGCAGGTAAATTGTTGCTATGCTCGTTGAATGCTACCGACATAACAGAAAATTGGTGAGGGAAATGAAATTCATTTAGCTCTTTCAGAATATTTCCACAAATATTTCATTCTTCTAATAATTTATCTCACCTTAGTTACTTTTCAGTCATTCGAACAAAATTACAATATCGAAAAATTAGGAAAGATACAAAATACATTTTCAAAAAATTGCACTAATGTAGAACTGTTAATGACTGTAAGAATGTATACAAATAATTGTGTACCTTGTCCAGAAAATACAAAGCGTTCCTCAGAAACATTGCATTATTTTTCCGCTCTACAGATATAGTTAAGATTACTTCAGTGACGAGCTATAATTTTCAGGTTCTTATAATCACCTTAGAGCCTCATACATTATTTATCGTTATCCATGAGTGCTTATTACGTCAACCGTACTTTCAGATTATGAGTAAACTACAGCCAACCACTCTCTGGACTGACCTTGCGTCATGGACAGCTTCCAGTTGCCCGATGAAAAAGGAAGTGTTCCACTAATTGCTAAAAAGAACAACGGGAAGTGAAAATTTACACATTTCCTGTGTCGTGTATGTGTGTGTATGCATAAGAGTGTAGGGATAATGAATGACATTGTGATTAACGCTCAAGGGACTAAAGCCAAGAGTAATCCTAAAGCAATAAAAGCAAAATAGAAACAGTCCTATGGCGTATAAAGAAAAATCTCACACGACTTTTTCTACTCCTGTGCAAACTATTCTTACAAACTCTTATTCCTCTATCTTCATGTTAAGATAAACATATGTGGAACTTTCCTTATTGTTAATTTTTCTTGTATGTACAATGGAAATATGGGAATACAGCAGTCTTTGAGAGATAGTCAAATCTTTCAAAGCTGATCGCTATATAAAGGCTTTGAATTTCCGTTGTTTGCATGGTCAAGAGATAAAAAATGAATAACGAGCTTCCATTTGAGAAAAGTTTTAAGTACTGTAAGACTCACACAAATAACAAGGAATACCTCCGAAACAGTTCACTCCACAAAAAAGCATTTTGTATTTTAACAAGATCTACATTTTTTTGTATAGTAAGATTTGGTCTATCTCTTACAGCTATGCAAAAGTCATCAAGAGTGAACAGGAGTACATGGGCTATAAACGTAAAATTAACAATATACATTTCATTTGTCTTGAAAATATCTCAAATATATACCATTTAATCGAAATCTTTAGAGCCATTTTTGAGAAACTCAGAATGTTCGAAAAATGTTCCATGTAGAGGGTAGTTTAGTGTACAGGAATTTTCTTCAAAATCCTTGTGTCACGTTCTTAAAATATATTAACGTTATACCACCTTTGGTTTTTAAGCGATTTTTCGTTTTTAAGGAGGAGGAGATGTAGGTTAGATAATGGGTACTCAAATACATGGTTATCAGCGCCCTTAAAACCAATTAATGGTGAAACCAGATATAAACTTCAAACAATATAAAATAAAATAACTAGTAAAAAGAAAGAAATATAAATATAGATAAATATACAAAACAGTGGCAAAAGCCAGAACCAAAACAAAGTGACGTCAAAGGAGTATAAACATTACAAGCACATACTAATCTCCGCTAAAAGCTTAAAAATGCTTTCGACCGCATGCTTATCGTCCGCTAGGACCTCTGCAAGGCTCACAGGCAGCTGCAGGGAGTTTCGGAGGTGCGGTGGGGAAACACACTCTAGCAACACGTGACGGAGTGACAAGCGGACAAAGATAAGGAGGGTCCCGTTTAGAAAGGTAGCCATGCAAAAAATTGCAGTGGCCAATGCATGACGTAGCCAAGTTAACCTCCTCGCGAGGAGATGTGCGAGAGGAGGTTGCCCAGTTTATCGGAAGTTCTTTCATTTCTCTAAACTTATCACCGCGGAGAGCTGACCACTCCGTGCCAGCGCGTCAGCACCGCTCTCCGCACTTCAAGCCTAAATTCTTCCGAGATAGTAATACTGGGTTCTGTTGTTGCCATCTTTGCTGCCAAATCCGCCATTTCATTCCCAGGCAAATCTACGTGACCAGGAATTCATGCAAACGTGTTTAACGCTGGAAGCGTGTAAAACATGGAGGGCATCCTGGATTCACTGTACAATAGTTGTACAACTCACGAAGATTCTGAAGTGAACTAAGAGAATCGCTCAAAATCAGGCAGCCACCTAATTTATGACTGTGTACATATGAAACGGCCGGTATATTGCATACAGCTCTGCAATATAAATAGAAGTGTTATTATGAAAACCGAATGTATATGGTTCGGTTCCATAAATATAAGCACATCCAGCACCGCTGCTATTCTTTCATCCATCGGTGTAAATCAAATGTCGGTTAGTGTAGCCTGACAAAAGTTCTAGAAAACAAGTGCGGATATTAGAGATAGCCTTCGTGGACTTCCGGTGTGGGTCATCCCAAGATCAGCATGGGACGCGCTAGGTAAGCGAGAACTTGTTCTTGCATGATGCTGTTGAAATCTTTTAATACCCTTGTTACGTCCTCTTGTGTCTCCGATCAGTTAACTAGTGGTTATCGCTGCTGACCGGAGATCCATGAATTAGCACTTTGTGAACACCAGCAGAGCGGTAAAACTAGTGGTATTTCTTTGAAAAAGTCGTGTAGTTTTAAGCGCACTTACTCGAAAGTCAAATGTGGTACAATTGATCTCCATTCCAGAAGAAATCACCCAAACACTTGCCTCACACATGAATTTGTTGTGCTTAGGTCTAAAGTATTTTGTTGATGATGGTCGCGGATTTTGCCAATACAATACTCCTTCACCATTTAGCAAAAGCGAAACAAAGGAAACCAAACAAATTTCTGCATCAGATATATATATCATCAGCATTCTGATTAAGTTCTTGATGACCTTTACTATCATCACATCTCCATTTGCTAAATAACTTTAGGTTACACTATTGAAAAAAGAAGAGCTCTGATTGATTCCATACTTTGAGTAATCCGTAGAAGTGTGTGGTCTAGCAACCTTGTAAATTTATTTCAACACTGATTTCTGTGACATTATTACATTCTTTGTTTGGATAACACATGAGCTTAGCCTTCCGTACTTTATTATATGCTGAGTATAAGTCAACATTTCTATTCTTTGCATCGAGCCTTAATACTGAGTTTGACATCCATTATAAGTGCTAATGCTACATTGCTATTTTTCTTTATATTTTCGGAAGGATAGTTTTTAAATCAAGACAATAATTTGGTGGCTTTGATGGGACCGTTTAGTGCAGTTTCAAATACTTTCACTGCATCAACTTTCCCAGACCTTTTTGAACTTAACTGAGCAGCAAAAGAAGGTTCCTCGCTACTAGTTCATTCTCAGAGATTCTCTGTTTTTTGTCTTTGATTTCATGTTACTTTCTGAAAACAGGCTTTCTTTTTTGAGTGGGAGCTGACGGAGTAGGTTTACTTGCATTTGTTTTATTGTTAACATAGCATGATGTCGAAATTCTTCAACAATCACTGTGCTTCAGTTCAAAATGTTTTTTATTTTTGTAGGGTTTGTGTCATTGTTAATTGACGTTGGTGCAAAATGACTCCACTTTTTTTTCTAATTGCGGAGAAACCTCTTCACTATGGGAGCTGAAAGTATCTATTTTAGAAATTATAAAGCCGTAAACAGGCTTGTTACCTTCTTTATTAGCCACCAACATCTTGTACAGGTTCGGTGTGTAAATCACTGATCATCTGCAATGTGAAGTCAGAGTGCGCCATTAAACAAAATACGCTCTGCATCCCAAGGTCACAACAAGACGCAGATGAAACTTTGAGGTTATGTTAAGTAAGGCATAATTATTCGTTCAACGCAGAAAACAACGTGAAGGGTCATGCATGAAAAGGGTTACGTCTATTAGAGCTTAAAAAAATCTATTTCGTAATCCCTATTATTTGTATCACGTTCAACTCAACATATTCATTATCAAGCTCTATAAAATGTTAAACAATTATTAAGAGTTAAAACACACCATCTGAGGTATTCGTACCGGCAGTTGTATCACTGTTTAAACATTACCACAGCACTATAAACAAGAAAATGATAGACTGCAGCTTTGCGTTAACTTCGGCTGAGGAATGGACTTATTGTCTAACCTATAGAAAGTCACTCTTCAGAGGTGTCTAGAAAGGTATAAGGAACGATTTATTGACATTTTTTCCTATGCGTTCACCTCCAAGCTTCAAATTCCTAATTTTTATTTACTTTATTTTTGGACTTTTGTCCCACTTTGACTGCCATTTGGCCCATCTGGTGCGTTGGTAACCAGCCGCGATAACCCGCGCTGTGCTCAGGGCTATTTGTCCCGACCAGCACTGTCATAGTTGACCAGATGATCTGAATGTACTACCAGCATCTTCCCTCGGGGCAGCCAGTGGACGAGGTAGACTAAGATCATTGATCTTCGCCACGCAGTACGTACGGTCTTTGCCATGATGGTTGAAGCTTGGGACATTTTATGTCTCTGGCACCCCCTTTTCTCGCCGTCACACTTCCGCCGAAAGGATGATCAAGGTACATGAAACAGGTATGCGTGTTACGGCCTGCAATATAACTGAGATACAGTGTACACAGAACACAAAAAGTAATAGACATCGAATTTCTGATTGACTTTAGGGGCATTTATGAGGTGTGTCTTCTGATATTTGCTGACCTCTCCTTTACCCTTATTGCGGGGAAGGAGGAGGAGGGGGTATAGCTTGCCTGTTGTAGTAACATTACAGTATCAACCAAGAAAATGAAAGCATGACGCAATAAGGTACCCTACAAACGGTAAGGAATGCGGTGTACGCAAGAAGGAAGTGTTGATTTCTTTCTGCGTTTTCTGTACCTGTATCTCGTGGATGACAAAATTTAAGAATGGAGCTTACAAACATTCAACCTGTAATATCTCATTCCGTATTACACTAATGAAACTTAGAATCTGGAAATTCTTCTTTAAAAGGTGACAAAGATGATGAGGATATAACAGCAATAATCTAAGGAAGAAAAATGTGATCAAAAGACATACGTTCTTTGTTGAGGATGAAAACACGACACAGTGGAGATATTTTGTGGTAGTGGGATTTTAGCTACCAAATGTACGCATCGCAGTTAACACTGAGAACAACGAATTGTCATTGGGGGGGGGGGGGTAAATGTATGTGTATGCTTATACTCCGTAGAAACTGGGAAAAGGAGGGCCGCATTCTAGGACATCAAGGCTTGTGTTCTTCTTTTTATTCTTAAAGCACTTTTCAGAACTAAAGAGCAATAAAGTAAGTAATAGCTGTATAATTAGGTACTTCTAATATAAAACTATTTGATCCATTGTTAATCCGTTTTGCTGAAATGAATATGCAATTTGGTAATTTCAACCTTTTCCATATACAAACATTCAAACGTCAATTTGTACCTCTAAGTGAAAAACTCGCTAACGACAATTACGAGGATAACTCGGAAAGTAAGTTTCGAATCGCCGTAGCTCATCAAATTTCGCGCAAACATTGAAAAGGACATGCGCAACGACTCCCGGCATGCCGATGGCATTTGGACTGTTGCAGTGTGCTGTTCACGATGTGGTTCTAAATGTTTAAAACAATTAATGGGTCCGCCGACAATGAAATACGGCCTGTGAGTCGGTTTCTGGCTACAGGGAACGTTGTATGGGTCCAATGCGATGAGTGACAGCAAAGTATGTAAGTGGGTGAGAGCTTTCGAGACCATAGGATGATGTCCACAACTAACCGCTATTAGACCGACCATCATTCACCACAGAAGATTTGGTCCGTACCGTGGATGGAAAGATCCGTGAAGATCGGATCTGGTTATTCAATGGTTATCCACTGCTTATCCAAGAAGTGGTTGAGCGCTTACCTCCTTTCATAGGATTTTTACCTAAGTAGATTGCAATTCAATTTATAGCTCAAAACTTAATGATTTTCACATCAACCAATTTAATATATCTTCTCTCTTAACCATATACCATTATATACGAATTATATACATCCTCACAGGCAGAAGGTTTCTGTGACGTCGTAGAACGTAATACAACATATTTAAACAAACATGGCAACTATGCAGAAAATAAAGAATTAAATAAGGAATAAAGTAATAAATAATACACAAGGAATTAAATGAAACAATGTTTTTGCAACTATCTATGGCGATGGTTTAATGTATCTATATAAAACAATGGACCTTATTTTATCAACTTCTTTCGTTTTACAATTTAATTAAAAGGTTAAGATTATCTGAGTATTATTTTGTGAAGATACGATTTTAAGGTCTATCCGAAGCTAAACATTCTTAAAGCGTTCTGAGATCACGTTGATGAGCAGGTATTTAATAATGCTGGGATATTGTTATAATTGTTGTAAAGCTATGTTTAGCAATTTATATTCAAAATAAAAATTCGCTAAATTAGCATTAATTAAAATGTATGGCAGCTATCGAGATAATAAAGGACGGACATTTTTATGGAAAGACTATGCTAAGAGCCAAATTCGTAAGAGATAAGCCTTAAGGTTACATATGATTTATTCTTATGCAATGGGCCTAGCTGTCAACGGGTACCACTCACTCACTCACTCACTCACTCACTCACTCACTCACTCACTCACTCACTCACTCACTCACTCACTCACTCACTCACTCACTCACTCACTCACTCACTCACTCACTCACTCACTCACTCACTCACTCACTCACTCACTCACTCACTCACTCACTCACTCACTCACTCACTCACTCACTCACTCACTCACTCACTCACTCACTCACTCACTCACTCACTCACTCACTCACTCACTCACTCACACACTCACTCACTCACTCACTCACTCACTCACTCACTCACTCACTCACCCACTCACTCACTCACTCACTCATTCACTCACCCATTCGAATGATAATAAAATAATAATTTGTCTTTTTATTGCCCCCCTCAGTAGCGCGATAGCGTGTCTGCCTCACGTTCAAAAGGTCACGAGTTCGAATCTCGCTTAGGGTAAGTTATCCCGGCAAGGTTTTTTCCGAGATTTTCCCTTATCCTGAGAAGACGAATGTCGGGTAACATAAAGTTCCATGGACCTCGGTCTCATTTGAGCATCATTCCATCTATTTCATTCATTCACCGCCTGATATGACATTACGTTGGAGGACATTAATTTAAAAAAAAAAAAATACCTCACTCATTCATAACCTTAATCAATTTCTAAGGATGTACTGCAAATTCATTTTATTTAGTCATATAGTACATACTTCACATGAATCATTGAGCTCATTCTTGTTACTTCTTCCCGCACAATGCACATTTGTTTGTTTCCTTGCATCCTTATGTAAAAAAAGTCACAGTAATTCAAATTTCATTTTCCTTAATTCCAAGTTTTGGTTCAGAAACGTCAGTGAAAATTAAACTAAATGCAAAAATTCAATATAACTTCGTCTAGGTGCATTTGCAAAAGAGGTCATCGCTTTGGGGTTGTTTGTCTTGTCGGGATACAGTTTGAGGGGTGGAATAGCTTTTCTAGCTGCCGGCCTTGAACTTCTATATCTGCTCCCACATCCCCTTATTTAAAACACGCGCGACTTTAGTTGTCGCTTGAGATTCCTACTGTTCAGTGTGTTGCAAATATATACCACTGTTTCTTTTAGTAACTCGTGTGCAGTTGGGCAAAACAACCAGATATTTCAAGCAGATTTCCAAAATTGTAATTAGGCCTACTATAGTCATTTACTACAGTACATAGTGCTATATGTGCGATCACTGTAGGCCTAGAGATATCATTTCTAATTGTACTACTTTACTGCATTATTCTTAATGTAGAAGTAAATAGAATTTCGTCCAAATATACAGTTTCTTTACTTTATAGCCTTAATTAGCAATGAATATATTTACTTGAATTGCTAAAATGTGAATTAGACTTAACTTTTCTGATTCAAATTCTTTTCTTGTCCCTTCAGGTTCCAACTATTCAAGTTCCACTGTACTCAGATTAGTGAACAACCAGTATTTTGTGATTTATTCATATGGGTCTTAATCTTTATGTAAATTAATAAAGTTTTATTCAAGTTACTCATTACCTACATTAGTTTGATTTTTATAACGTGTTAATAATGATCATTCAGGTCATTTTTTGGTATCAATTGTAAAGGAAGCCCATACTTGTTCTCGTAAATTTTCAAAGCACGAAATAAAAATTGCCCAAAGCTCATGCAAAGTACGGTGCACCAGATCTCAAACGCATATTCAAGGACTAGTCAGAATAATACCTTAGCGTATTAATGGCGCAATTTTCTGGAAGTAGCTACCATAACCCAGGGAAAAAACCGTGTTGATGTATGAACCTCATTTCATTACTTGAAAGAAAAACAAATGAGAATATTTTCACATAGTGAGAATAACAGTGATGCCCTATGATGAATACCTGCAAGAAAAGAAACAAAAGATTATGGTAATAATTGAAATTGTGAAGTGGAGAGAGAAAAAGAGTGAGGTGGCGCACCACACAATTATTTACGTCACTAGCTATGTGTATAAAACGAGTGTTAGCTGCAACACCGCACTGCTTTCCTCCTACGAGAATTAAGGTAGCTACATTGTATTGTGCAAGATGAAGGTCTTCCTCTTGCTGTCAGCAGTCCTCGCAGTGACTCTCGCTGAGGAGAAGTATACTACCAAGTATGACAACGTGGACGTGGACGAGATTCTGAAAAACGAAAGGCTTATAGGTAACTACCACAGCTGTGTGATGGATAGGGGCCCCTGCACTCCAGATGGTGCTGAGCTCAAAGGTGCGTATATGGTATTCATTTTATGCAGCATTCACAGCTCTAGCACAAAATTAATTTTCTTCTTCTTCTTCTTCTTCTTCTTCTTCTTCTTCTTCTTCTTCTTCTTCTTCCTTCTCACATTTGAATTTTCAATCAACGTTTCTTTGTACGACCTAAAGATCTCTTTTCATTTAGGCGATAGTAAAGCATGACTTTTGGGATTCTATTTCTATGATTTAACCAGTTCTTTTGATAAATCCTTATGTAGCTAACTACAGGTTGTATTGGTAATTCTTCTAGTTCATCTTCATTGAATATATGATCCCATTTTGTATATCTTGCTGTGTACCTCATGAATTTCATTTCATTAGCCACTTCCTCAGTGTCCATGCTTCACTTCCATAACAAAGTAAAGGTCTTGCCAAGGTCTTATACAGGCGGATTCTAGTATGTTCTTTGTATAAGGGAAGGTTTCGTAATGATATTAATTATTCCCATTTTTTGTTTTACTTGCTAATTGGAAAGTATCTATTTCATAAAAAGAGGATAATGTATATCCGAGATGTGAGAAATAATTTACTATTTCTAATATATTGAACCTAAACGTATTTTGCTAGAAAAAGGTATCTTCCACAGAAAGACATAGTTTTAGTTTTTTCTGTTTGGCTTTCATGTCATTTTATTCCAATTTTGTTTAGTTTATTCGGCTGAAATGTATATATTCCATGCCTTTGATGCTGCATGATTAAAATTTTGCATGTATTGTATGTATGTTTATTTGTTTATTCGTGTTTCTTGAAGACGATGATGTGAAAGAAGTGTAGACATGGATTGCATCACAGGCTGTATATTTTAACTTTCTCTACTACGCATAGTAGGTAGGGGAAGTATTGTATTTGACCCAAAATTTCGATGCTGAATTTCACCGGAAATATGTTTTGTGGTTCCCTGAATCCAAAAAAGTTTAATTTTTTTGAAAAAATTTTGCCGAAATTTATATTTTCTAAAATGTGGCTCTAACGAATTTGATTAAAATGCCATGTGTTTTAAGATATTTTTATGACAAATAAAATGCATATTTTGAATTTTTTTGCCTGTAGCCCATGTAATCCTGTTTACTTTTGATGACTTTTGCATAGTTGGTAAACTGTAAGAGATAGAGCAAATTTTTCTCTACAGAAAATGTAAAAGTTAAAACACACAAGTTATGTCCAAATGCTTTTTTTTTTCTTCTGTGTGGAGTGGACCATTTTGGAGATATTCCTTGTTATTTGTGTGAGTTTTGCAATACAATTGGAAGGTCGTTCTTCACTTTTTTTACTTTCTCTACTGGTAAGTAGGGGGAGTATTGTATTCCACCGAAAAATTCGATGTCGAGATTTCACCGGAAATATATGTTTTGAGGCCCCCTGAATCTAAAAAAAAGCATTTTTAGAAAAAGGTCCATGTGTGTGTCTGTGTGTCACTCTGTGTGTCAATCGGTGGACAGCACAACTCAAAAACGAAAAGTCTGTTAAAAACCAAAGTTGGTATTTAAGATTAATGTCCTTCAAGGATGCGACACGAAGATTTTGAAGAAAATAGCCCCAACCTAAACTACCCTTTACATGGAAGATTTTTCGGAAATTTTGATTTTCTTGTAAATGGCTCTAAGGATTTTGATTAAGATTACATGTTTAAGATATTTTTATGACAAATGAAATGTATATCTTGAATTTTCCGGCTATAGCCCCTGTAGTCTTATTTACTCTGGACGACTTTTGCATAAGTGGTAAATCATTATAGATACAAAAAATGTAGATCTTCCTAAAATTCACACTATATGCCTCAATAAATTTTCTTGTAGGGTGAAACATTTCGGAAATATTCCTTGTTATGTGTGTAGGTTTTGGAAAACCTTAGAACTTTCGTGAAATGGATCATCGTTGTTCATTTTTTATATGTTAAGAGTGCAAAGAGAACGGAATCTCAAAGGTTTAAAAGATTTTACTATCGCACAAAGCCTACTGCATTCTAATATTCCCCTTGCACTTACAAGGAAATAACCAGTAAGATAATTTGTAGTAATGTTTATTTTAACTAACGCGAAGAAGATACAGGAATAAGAGTTGGTAAGAATGGTTAGTACAAAAGTAGAGAGTCATGTGAGTACAACACATGAGATTTTTTAGGTAAGTGGCTCCTAGGAGACGGTTAATGACACGTCTGGTTTATAATCATATCAGGGACTTGAGAAACAGCATGCTGACGGTGATTTTACTCTTCTGTACTGTAGTTTTTTTACTCTGTTTTTAATTATCTTTTTTAATGAACACACTCCCGCATGCGTAATACTAGACTGTAAGGATAGTTTCTTATGAAGAAAAATCTGATGTGTTCCGCTCACATGATTTTCTCTACTCTTGTACTGACCATTTTTACAAACTCATATTACTAAATCTTCTTCGTGTTAGTTGAGATAAACATTTCCAGATATTATCTCATTACTTATTTCCTTGTGGGTGCAAGGGGAATATGAAAATACAGTAGGCTTTGTGCGATAGTAAAATCTTTTAAAGCTTTCTAATTCCTTTCTCTTTGCACGATTAACATATAAAAAACTGAATAACGATGTTCCATTTGACAGAAGTGTAAAACACAAATAAGGTATATCTCCGAAATTGTTCATTAAATATATATATTCAGACATAAATTGTGTATTTTAGCAAGATCTATATTTTTGTATAGTAAGTTTTGGTTTAACTTTTACGATTTACCAGCTATGCAAAAGTCATCCAGAGTAAATAGGACTACATGGGTCATAATCAAAAAATTCAAAATATACATTTCATTTGTCATAAAAATATCTCAATCAAATGGAATTTTAATGAAAATCGTTAGAGTCATTTTCAAGAAAATAAAAATTTTCCGTATGAAGGGTAGTAGAATGGAGGTATTTTCTTCAAAATCTTCGTGTCGCATCCTTGAAGGACATTAATCTTAAATACCAACTTTGGTTTTTAACCGACTTTTTCTTTTTGAGTTATGCTGTCCACAGACTGACAGACACACATACAGACACACACACACACACACACACACACACACACACACACACTTTTTTTCTAAGAATGCTTTTTTTTTTTTTTTTTTTTTTTTTTTTTTTTTTTTTTTTAAACTCAGGGTCTCAAAGCATATATTTCCGATGAAACCTTGACATCAAATTTTTGGTTGAAATACAATACTTGCTCGACTTTACGATACGTAGTACAGAAGGTAAACATCCTTCCACAGCCAGGAATCGAACCTGGAATGCTGAGTACTTTCGACTACAGGGCAGTCGAATAATTATGTACACAGCACCAAATGATTGCTAAGATGTGGCAGATGCACTTCTACTGACAGCTGATAGCGCAGCTAATTTCGGTTCACATAACTTTAACAATAATAGATAAGATATTCTTTAACAAAAGTAACATTTAAATGTACTATAACTAAGGAGATTTTATACAAGATGATAATATATACAGAGAATCAATTTATTATGCCTGTCTTAAGCCTTGAACACTGGTTCAGATATATAAACAAAGTTACATGCAAAAACAGAAAATAATCTTACCAAAATCAATATTGTAACAATTTGACGAATCCCACTTCTGACACCACTATGACAAAAACGACAAAAGTCCAATCCAGTATTTTTTCTCACTTTATTTTCTTCCAAAATGTTTGCACAGATACAGATTCTTTTTTACTTACGTTAATACAGTCTGCGTTTTTCGTGATATTACGACTGATCACCACTGAAATTGTCTTGTTTACCTTCAGAGCAGAAATGCTTCCCAAAAGAATATATATTTATGGCATATCATGTCAAGTAAATGTATTTGAAGAGAAGCTCTTTCAGTGTAAAAATTGTTTGCTTTTTGGTCATTCATTCAAAACCTGTGAAAAGGAAGTTAGTTGTAATAAATGTAGAGAAAAGGAAAGGGATTGTAAAGCAAAAACAGAAAGATGTATCAATTGTTCCAAGAAACATAAAACAAATTCAAAGGAATGTCCAAAATATTTATTCGAAACTGAAGTACTAAAAAAGGTGAGAGAAATGAGATTTTCAAGGTACGATGCTATTACCATCCTGAAAGGTAATACAACCTACGCTGACAAAGTTAGCCAAAAAAGTGCAGTAATAGAAAATCAGAAGTTCAATTCGTTATGTGACATTGCCTCAAAAGAGTTAAACAGCTTACATAAAGAAAATACAGTTTTTTTCCATTAAATCCAAGGAAGTATCTAGTGGGTCTTTGACTACAAAAGCGGTCAAAAAAAAAAAAAAAAAAAAAAAGAGGAAACTTGGTCCTGTAAACAAAGTAGGGAGTACCCATACATTCCCGAACCTGAACAAGGTGTTGATCAACCCAAATAGCAGAACTCAAGCACAAAATTTAGCTTCGAACATACCATCTAACCATAAAGAAACTAAACCTGATGAAAAAATGGAGAGAAAATCAACAAATCGGAATCAATACCTAATACCTCTTACTTTAGAAAATAGCTGTAGTATGGAATTGACTGAAATAATCATTCCTTCTCAGGAGAAGATATCTCAAGACACGTCGATATTAACTTCTTACTACAATGACGCAAAGCAACAAGTTCAGGATATTTGAAATTAGAAAATGTAAAATTATGTCATGGAATGCAAGAAGTTTGAACACTAAAAAGAATGAACTAAACTATTTTATACATACATATACTGAAACATGGATTAAACAAGGACATAAATTTCGAGTCCCTAATTACAAAATTATTAGATCGGACAGAATGAAAACTGGTGGAGGAGTTTTAGTAGGATACAAAGATAATATGATATTATCCAATTTTGAAATTATTGAAAATTTAACGACACAGTATAAGGAATTATGATTCTGTTTGGTTCAATCAGAATATACAATATATACTAAGTGCCAATTTCTACTATAAGTGATACATTCTGGAAAGGAATCTTTTATCGCAGCACTCAAGAAGAACTTATTATTAGTGGGGATTTTAACTATACTTTTTCAATGAAGGATGGCAGTTTTAATATCATAATTATTCCATTTGTCAAAAAACTATCAGCAGAAGATTTATTTATCTTAAATGATAATACTCCCACCAGAATGGGAGCTTATAACCAAGCGGACACGTCTCCGGATTTATCATTTGCATAAAAATTCGGTATCCAAAATTTATTGGGAAGTATATAAAAATAACTTATGAAGTGGCCATTTTCCTATAATTATGAATATGGGAGATACTAACTCCAATATAAATATTAAAATGTCAAAACAAGAAATAAAAACATTGACTGGACAAGCTTTCGTAAATTCTTTGATTCAGCCTTGAGTAGTGATAGTTTGGAGGATGACAATATTATTAATACATTTTATACACAATTAAAAACGTATTTGAACTGTTTTCGTCCAGCCTATTATAAAAACAAATCTAAAATTTACATGAAACCCATTTGGTAGAACAGTGATTGTCAATTAGCAGTAAAAAAGAGGAAAGATGCCACTAAAAATTGTTGGAAAAATAGAAATCTAGAAAACTATCTAATTATGAAAAAAAAAAAAAAATAAATAAATAAATAAATAAAAAATTGCAATGACAAAGAAATTATAAATTCGGCAAAAAGAGATAAACGGAATACATTTTGTAATTCTCTATCCTTGCAATCTAAAAGCATTAATCAAACATGGACAGATATCAAATCCTTCTCAAAAAATAATGGATCCAATTATACAAAAATTGAAGATTATTTTGAGTTACATATAATTTCCTAAAAACCGATGCCCCGGACTTTGTATACTCTAATTTTCAACAATATTTACATGAATTAAAGGAAGATACTACTAACATTGTGGGAAATGCGGTTTTAGTTAAAGAAATTGAACTTAATGAGATACACATGTCCTTCTAAGGCATAAGAACAACACTCTAGGTCCAGATGAAGTAATTTACCAGATGATGCACAATCTATCAGAGGATACTTTAAGAACGTTGAGCAGGGGATTCAAAAATTTATTTAACAATGATAAATTCCCTGGTTACTGGAAACAATTATATATTGTCCCTATTAAGAAACCATCTAAGAATACAAGTTTACCTAGCAGCTATCGTCCTATAGCACTATCCAGCGTACTAAGGAAGATTTTCGAGAAGATATTGGCTAACAGAACTACTTTTTATTTGGAAAGGTATGGTTTATGGCCTACGTTGCAGTATGATTTTAGAAAGCATTTTAACAGAACGGTTTAGCCATTTTAATTACAGAAATTCACTCAAGCTTCCTGAAGAAAAATTGTTTATTAGCAGTCAAACTTGAGCCTAGGACTCCGTTCAATAAAATTTACTGATGGAAACATTAAAATAAATTAAATTACCTATTAGAGTGATAAGATGTATTATAAATTTGATGATTGGCAGAGAAATCGCATTACATCCTAGATTTCACTGTTCAGAAACAAAAATAACTAGCTTGTGTTTACCCCAAGGATCATCATTGAGTCCTATCTTATGTATTTTATGTGTTCTAATGTTAGAAAAAAATTTTGACTTGGAAATACAGGGACTTGCATTTTCAGATGATTTGTTGTTATACACTTCTTGTAAGATAGAAATGATGGACAATACTGTTGTGTAGTTTGATGAGAACATCAACAACATTATCGGAACTTTGGACGATAATGGAATTCTTATAAATTCTGAAAAAAGTCAATGGATAATTTTTAGAAAAGGAAGGAAAAAATTCAATAAAATACTGAGAGTGGGTAATCAAGAAATTGCTTCTAGCTCCAGTATAACGTTTTAGATAATAAATTATGCTGAATTCTCCATATAAATCAGATAGTGAGAACATTAAATAATATCTCCTATATTTTCAAATATATTTCTGGAAAGAAATCATCCTTATACTCTACGAATATTATATAACAATTTGATAAATTCTATATTGGAGTATGGAGCTATACTATTCGGCAGAATATCACGTAAAAGCGAAGATTTTTTAAATTCATTATTGTATAAAATAATTAAACAATGTCTGGGCATTTCTGGAAGCCCTCAAGAACTCTTAATATTTAAAGAATTTGGGATCATTCAGTTTAGATTGAAAAAATTACATCTACCTTGTAAATTTGTGGTTAAGTTGGGCTACTGCTTGGAAGATAAGCTTGTGTGGAGTCTCTGGATCAATTGTATTCATTCAATAATAGTAACATTTTAAATTACTTCAAGGAAAACTTCAGCATCATGTACATATGGATTCTATACAGAAGAATGGTAAAGAAAAACGGTATTCCTAGACACCCTGTGTTCACTGGAATATGTTTCATTTTCAGTTAGATGTTGATACAAATACTTTCATAAAAATGTACACAATGCGTACAATTATGCAGAGAATTTACAGATACTTATCCGGTTAACACATGGGAATGTTTTTTCACTGATGGATCCAGAAATAGAGAAGGTGATGTAGGTGCAGCAGTTTATTTAAGCAAATCCAAACATCATATTAAAATTAAAATGAGTGATGAATTTTCAATATATTCTGCTGAACTTATTGCTATTAGAAGTGCGATAAATTATATCACTACAAATAAGATAAAAATGAGCATAATTTTTCTGACTCTCTAAGTGTTTTGAATAAATTAAATAATTTTGGACTTGGATGTAATCAAAATTTAATTGAGATGGAAACAAAATTAAATGTGTATTATGCCTATCAAGAAAATTGTCAAATTAAGTTTGTATGGGTTCCCGGTCACAAAAACAATATGGCAGCAGACATTTTGGCCAAACAAGCAAAAAAGGTAGAAGAAAAAATAAATGTACAATTACTCCCTAAAGATATCTTCCATCACATTAAAAGTAAAACAACCTCACAATGATTAGAGTAACATCCTGAAGACGATTGGATAAATAATATAAATTATAATCCTTGGTTCAAACATATATACTATCCTAGACAAGACTTGTGTAGCATAATCAAAATGAGGCTTAAAATTGCACTAACCCCTGAATTTTTGTTTAAGATGAAGAAGAAATACTCTCCTTCTACTGCAGTTGTGGTGAATATGGAAACTTAGAGCACATATTATTAGGTTGCAATTTATATAAAAATGAAATCAATGAGTTTCTGAGTTCTATACACAATTTGGGCATACTGGGACCTATTAAAATAACAAATCAATTAGTGCAATTTTAAGCCTCATTTTGATTATGCTACACAAGTCTTGTCTAGGATAGTATATATGTTTGAACCAAGGATTATAATTATAATCCAAAATTAGTATTCCACAAAATTATTAAACATATTAGGAAATGTAAAATTATACTCTAAAAGTATAGTACTAAAAAAGCAGCTTATTTAAAATATTAAAGGAAACTAAGTGACAAATTAGTCATTTAGTATAAACATTAGAGGAGGACGCTAAATGAATAAGCCTTTGTATTCAAGAGCGTCGTAAAATAAAACGAAGAAGAAGAGCGTTTGGAGAATAACTCTTCTGTTGTCACTCTTTCGTTACAAACTGAAAGTCAGTTAAAAGTCAAAGTTGGTATTTAAGTTGAATATTCTTCAAGGTTGCAACGCGAAGATTTTGCAGAAAATTCCTCCATCTTAAATTACCCTTCACAAGGACAATCTTTCGAAAATTTTGATTTTCTCAAAACTGCCGGTGGCGGTTTTTATTAAAGTGCCATATGCTTAAGATATTTTTATGGCAAACGAAATGTATATATGAATTTTCTGGCTATAGTTCATATAGTTCTGGTTGCTCTTGATGACTTTTGCTTCACTGGTAAACCGTAAGAGATAGATAAAATCTTACTGTACAAAAATGCAGATATCGTCAAAACACGCAAGTTATGTCTAATTGCATCTTTTTTTTTTTTTTTTTTTTTTTTTTTTTTTTGAGTGAATCGTTTCGTAGATATTCCTTGTTGTTTGTGTGAGTTTTGGCACTTATACTTTTCTCGAATGCAAGCTCCTTATTCACTTTTTTGTCTTGATCGTGCAAAGAGAACGGAATTTCAAAGCTTTAAAAGATTTGACTATCGTTCAAAGACTCCTGTATTAGCTTTGCCCCTGCAAACAAAATAAGTAATAAGATAATTTTTGCAAATATTCACCTCGACTAACATGAAGATAAGAGTTTGTAAGAATAGCTAGTACAAGAGTAGAGAAGGTTATTTGAGTGCAATACATAAGTTTTTTTTTTTTTTGGTACTGTCTGTAAGCCTGCTGATGTATGCTTTTGTGTTAATTTATGAGTCATTCTGAAAAATACACTATTTGTTTTCAGCTACTATTGCTGATGCTCTGATGACTGGGTGCTCAAAATGTAGCGAGAAGCAACAGGCAGGTGCTGAGAAAGTGATGAAGTTCTTGGCAAATGAGAAACCGGACTTGTGGAAAGAGCTGACAGATAAATATGACCCTGAAGGAACGTACCGCAATAAGTATAAGAAGGAAGCTGAAGAACATCATATCAAGCTATAATAATCATCCTGATGTCCTTCAAAATTCTCCAGCATTTCATTGGAAATTAAGAACGCAGCAGAATACAAGTTCCCCTTTACAGAATCAGAAGAATATAATATCTTAGAATATAGTTCGCACTTTCTTTACTAAATGTTCATTTTTACGAATAATGTCTACAATTACAAGATTTTAAAAATAAATAAGCTGGATAATTGTAAAAAAAACTGCTATAATTCGTCTATAAATAAAATATTTCACAGAAGAAAGCGTTGCACAACAAAACGCTCTTGTTTCTTGTTGATAAATATTTTCCAGTGTGTTTCCTCTTCCTTTCATCCATTTCCGCTTTATATCAATATTTAATATCAAGTAAAATTTCACATTCATATGTTAAATACTACAATAATGCATGTATATCGAATAAGGTAGCTGGAAAGTCAGTACAACTTTGATTGGCATTTGTACACTAAACGAATTTAGCAAATGGGACCATCTTCCAGTTTCTTATCGTCTTACGGTGCGTCGCAGTGGCTGAGAGATGACTACTAACCAATGTACTGCTTGACAGTTGCAATACGAAGCTAGCGCTGTAATGAGAACAAGAAAAGGTGGGGGGCGGGGGGGGGGGGTGGATATACACCTGGTCTCGTAGAAAAGCAACGTTTTATTTTTCTTTAGATTTATTATAGGTTCTAAATACCGATTATGCAAATGGTTGTAAATGTCACTTGAACTAAGTAGATTTGTTGGGTTAAACACATGTGTTATAAGAAAATCTTTAACACTATTGTTAGAGTCACAAACACATAAAGATTTTACAGTAACATAACGTTATATTGTAGGCTATTGGACAATATAAAATGTTTAATCCTATAAATGTTTCCTTATTTTTATACTGGCATTAAAATGACTATCGAAATAGCTTCAAACATGCTTGTCTATTACGTTATAGGTATTATCGTATAATATAGTTTCGGCTTTCGAATGAAAAGTTTTCTTATAATAGCCCTAAACACCTAGCTGTCCACGGGTCCTTAAACCCTATACTCTTCTAATATGTAAGCTAAACCACCTTTCTTGATTGGCATTAACATTTAATTACTTTCTGTGAACTTGCACATTTTATGCAATTTGTCGAACTGTTATCACCTTGCCATAGACCAATAATCTGACACGTGTAGCTTCTGATGTATAATACATGCTGTAAATGGTGTAACAGGTGAGTAACGATTTAGTGAGCCGTCAGATATAATAAATACTTCTCTTTCATGTCGATGTATCATTGTTTATTACTATGTCCAGCCAGTATTTTGAAAACTGTTATCAATGGAGAGGGGTAAAGAGAGGGAAAGAAGGAGAAGCTAAGAAGGCCTCCTCAATTAATCGTGATATCCTTGCATTTTACTAAAGTGGCTTTCTGTACATCCCTAAGACAGTGATGTTTGTTGGTTTGATTATTATCTGGACAAAAGGTCTTAGCCTTCCTCTTGGGTGTTCTGAGATCTTCCAAGACAATAACTCAAATATAAACGGATTGGAATTAAACAATTACATAGAAACAAAAAGTGAAATCAAAATAACAAACTTAAACATTTCATTCTCAGCCGATATTTATCAATTGGAATTCTTGCTTCCTCTAGCACTGCGATGTCCATTTTGTTTCTAGAGATGCTTACGGAAATAGCTGCTATTGCCTGACCCCCTTTCATTCGGAGGGTGAATTAGCTAGTGCCGGTGGCATGTAGAATCAGTCATATTCAATGACGGACACAAACAGGCGGTTCCATGCCAGTTTCTAAATCACATATTGAATGACCTCTTCATTCTGGATGATTTTTGCGTAAATGGTCAACAGTAAGAGACAGATAAAACTTATTAAATATAAAATTTGTACCGGGTTAAAAATACACTATATGTCAAATACTTATCTTTTCTTTAGAGTGAACCATTTCCGACATATTCCTTATTATTTATTTGAATTTGCCAATATAATATACTTTTCTAAATTAGAATATTTTATCCGTTTTTTATTTCTTGGGCTTACAAAGGGAACGGAATTTCAAAGGCATCGCATAGCAATCAGCTCTTAAAACATATCACTATCGCTTAGGGTTCATTGTTCTCCCATATTCGCCTTGCACCTGCAATAAAATTAATAAGATAAAATACTTTTTGAAAATGCTTACGTGTTTAAAATGTAGTATACCAGGTGGCCAAGCTCATCCCAAATCGGAGTAAGTAGGTAAGTAGGTGCGTTAAAAGAGTTGCAGAACGCACCGGGGAAATACAATCAGTGGTGTGAGGGAGCTTCCTTCTGCCCTTAGAGAAGACGAGAGATGACAGGTGCTTTCCAGATTAAACTATTATATGTAGTCCATCATAATATACTATAAACTGCCGAGAAGACTCTTACAATGTTTTATACTTTACTTATAGGGACTTTACTTTCAATGAAATAAACTCGCTCCCATATATTACGTAACGTTACGGATTAGTGGTGTAACAAAATACATGCAATTACATAATGTTTCATTGGCACTTCTTAGTTTCTTAGTAATGTTATTGTATTTTATTATTACATATTGTTGTTACTATTATTATTATTATTACTACTACTACTACTACTACTACTACTACTACTACTACTACTACTACTGCTACTGCTACTGCTACTGCTACTGCTACTGCCACTGCCGCTGCCGCTGCCGCTGCCGCTGCCGCTGCCGCTGCCGCTGCCGCTGCCGCTGCCGCTGCCGCTGCCGCTGCCGCTGCCGCTGCCGCTGCCGCTGCCGCTGCCGCTGCCGCTGCCGCTGCCGCTGCCGCTGCCGCTGCCGCTGCCGCTGCCGCTGCCGCTGCCGCTGCCGCTGCCGCTGCCGCTGCCGCTGCCGCTGCCGCTGCCGCTGCCGCTGCCGCTGCCGCTGCCGCTGCCGCTGCCGCTGCCGCTGCCGCTGCCGCTGCCGCTGCCGCTGCCGCTGCCGCTGCCGCTGCCGCTGCCGCTGCCGCTGCCGCTGCCGCTGCCGCTGCCGCTGCCGCTGCCGCTGCCGCTGCCGCTGCCGCTGCCGCTGCCGCTGCCGCTGCCGCTGCCGCTGCCGCTGCCGCTGCCGCTGCCGCTGCCGCTGCCGCTGCCGCTGCCGCTGCCGCTGCCGCTGCCGCTGCCGCTGCCGCTGCCGCTGCCGCTGCCGCTGCCGCTGCTGCTGCTGCTGCTGCTGCTGCTGCTGCTGCTACTACTACTACTACTACTACTACTAACATTGTTTTTATTATCTTTATTATTACTGCTGTTAGCATAATTATCACTAGTATTACTATTATTGCAATTATTACTAGCTAAAATACCCGGCTTTGTCTGTGGTTTGACAATTTTATCCTTACAGCTTTTATACATAGGTTTGGTACTATGAAGGACACAAAATAAACAAAAGAAATCAATGAAAACTTCGGGGAAATACTATGCAAAAGCACTGTTGAGTAACAACAAATACCACAGAAAGAAAACAAGTAGAGAAAACTGTGTGAGTGCAAGACGTTGCATTTCAATTCCAAACATATCGAAAATTGTATGAATTGTTTGTAGAAGAGGGAGCAGAGAAAGGGGTGTGATTGAGTTTGATAAAAGAAAAGTGTGTAGGCAAAACCGTGTGAATGTAATAAATTGCATTTCTATTTCAGCCATAGAAAATGTTATGAATTCTATGTTGAAGGGCAAGTAGAGAAAGAACTATGATTGTCTTTGGTAAAACAAAAGTGAGTGGAGAAAACCGTGTGGATATAATACGTTACATTTCTATTTCAATCATAGAAAAGTGGATGAATATAATGTTGAAGGATGAGTAGAGAAGGATATGTGAATGTGTTATTTAAAACGAAAGCTACAGGGAAAACCATGTGAATGTAATACGTTGCCTAGTAAAATGGATCACACAAAAGCCCTCATGAAAAGTACTTAAATGTGCGGATTTTCATGGTGATCTATCAATCGGTGTTGAGTTTGTCAACTTCATACATACCAACATCCATTTAATTGTATGTTGAAAGTCAAGTATGTGAATGTGTTACGTATAAGCGAGTAGAGAAATCTATGCGAATGTAATATGTTGCATTTCTATTACAATCAGAAAATTGAATGAATTGTGAGTTGAAGATCGAGTAAAGAAGCATATGTGAATATCTTATGTAAAAGAAAGGGTAGAAGAGAGAAACATGTGAATGTTACGTTGTATGTATAGTACAATGGATAGCATAGAAATATTCTGCATGAAAAAATACATATACGTGTCAAAATTTGCGGTGATCCTTCGAGTGCTTTAAGAGATTAGCGGTTATATACACACACAACCATTTTTCTTGACTTGAATGGGAAAAATAAAAGTGTTGTTCTTTGCGTTTTTCCGTTTAATTTTTCCAATTTTTCTCTTCAAAAGAACCTTTCTCGTATTTTCAACGAATATTTGTAAAAAAATGTCCAAAATGCTCCAGCCATTCTCGAGTTTGGCACTTAGCAAGCCATTTAGCCATTCATTTTTACTTTCTCTACTGGTAAGTATGGGAAGTATTGCATTCCACCCAAAAATTCAATGTCGAGATTTCACCGGAAATATAGGTTTTGAGACCCCCTGAGTCCAAAAAAAAAAAAAGTATTTTTTAGAAAAAAGGTCCGTGTGTGTGTCTGTGGACAGCATAACTCAAAAACGTAAAGTCGGTTAAAAACCCTAGTTGGTATTTAAGTATAATGTCTTTCAAGGATGCGACACGAAGATTTTGAAGAAAATAATACCGTCCTAAACTTCTCTATACAAGGAAAATTTTTTGAAAATTTTGATTTTCTTGAAAATGACTCAAAAGATTTTCATTAAAATGTCATATGTTTGAGGTATTTTGATGAAAAATGAAATGTACGTATTGAATTTTCTGGCTATAGCTCCTGTAGTCGTATTTAGTCTGGATGACTTTTGCATAACTGGTAAACCGTTAGAGATAGACCAAATCATACTTTAAAAAAATGTAGGTCTTGCTAAAATACACAATTTTTGTCTCAATAAATGTTCTTGTAGGATGAACCATTTCGGAGATATTCCTTCTTATGTGTGTGAGTTTCGGAAAACTTAAAACTTTCGTGAAATGGAACATCGTTGTTTATTTTTTATATGTTAAGTGTGCAAAGAGAACGGAAACTCAAAGCTTTAAAAGATTTGACTATCGCACAAAGCCTACTGTATTCTAATGTTCCCTTTGCACCTACAAGGAAATAAGCAATAAGATAGTTTCTACGAATGTTTATCTTAACTAACAAAAAGATACAGGAATAAGAGTTTGTAAGAATGGATAGTACAAGAGAGAGACAGTCATGTCAGTGCAGCATATCAGATTTTTATTACATAGATTCTCTTCTTCTTCATTATCTTTTCATCTTTTTTTCATCTTTATTTTGTAGAAATGGGCGTGGCATCGCTACAAAATTCACTTCTATCAAGTCTATGACAACGATTTTGTCAGCAGGATTGATTAATACACGGGGTTTCGACAAACACCTGTCGATGCCCCTGAATCTTGAAAGGGTTCTCGGAGCGATTTATGCTACTCCAGTTCAGCATTTCGAACACCTACTCTATGAATGAATTCAATAAATCAGTACCGTTTGATAATGTTGCTAATAAAGATGAAGGCAACATCATATTTCACATGTACCAACAATAAAAATATTAATATTAATATAATAGTAATGATACTAAAATAATTAAAACAGAATTAATAATTTTTATGTTATTGATAATTATCATGACTATAATAGTAATAACAACAAAACGTAATAATAACTAACGAAATAATATAACTAATAAAATAATGAGGACACTACTACTAATAACCATAATCATAAGTTTAATAATAATAATAATAATAATAATAATAATAATAATAATAATAATAATAATAATAATAATAATAATAATAATAATAATAATAATAATAATAATAATAATAATAATAATAATAATAATAATAATAATAATAATAATAATAATAATAATAATAATAATAATAATAATAATAATAATAATAGTAATAATAATAATAATAATAATAATAATAATAATAATAATAATAATAATAATAATAATAATAATAATAATAATAATAATAATAATAAAATACAATTACTAAGAAACGAACAAGTACCAGCGAAATATTATGTGTCCTAATGTTTGCATGTTTTTTGTTACGACGCTTTATAATCTGGAATCCGTAGAGTTAGATAATATACGGGAGAGATATTATTCCCTAGAAATAAGTAAAGTGCAAAACATTGTAACAGCTTTTTCGGTTGTTTATGGTCTATTATCACGGACTACACACAATAGTTCAACTTGGAAAGTACCTCTCATCTCTCGTCTTCGCTAAGAGGCAGTAGGAAGGTCGCTGACCCCAATGACCCCGGTGGGTTCTGCAGCTCTTTTAACGTAAGAAGGTTACTTATTTACTCCGATACCGGATGAGATGAGCACCTGGTATATAGAAATAAGCATTTGCAAGAATAGTGTGTATGAGAGTTGGTAGAGCTTTACATATAACCATTTGCAAACAGAGTTTCTGCAAACTGAATTATTATTAAATGTCTGAATCGCAATAGACTACACCTGGTGTACCTTATAAGACTACGAACTTTGACAGATATCGATAGATACGTCACTAATGAGCAGATCTCTATCACATAAGGTTTGAAAATGATTTTGTAAATTAAACGGAGGTAAACACAACCTCCCCTCTTTCACAAACATTGGACAATTGAAAATTCCTCCACCTAATCTAACCCTTACAAGAAGAAGTTTTAAAAAATTCTGACTTTCTCAATAATGCCTCTAATAATAATACTGATTGAGATACCATGTGTTTAATATATTTTATGGAAGTGAAACGTATATTCTTAATTTTCTGGCTATAACTTATGTACTCCTGTTTATTTTTGACAACTGTTACACAACTGGTAAACCGTAAGACATTGACGAATTCTTACTATATAAAATGTAGATCTCGTTAAAACACATTAGTTGTCCAAATGCATTTCTTGTGGAATGCACCATTTCGGAGATATTCATTATTATTTGTGTGAATTTTGCAATTCTTAGATCTTTTCTCAAATGGAAGGCCATTGTTCAACTTTTTATATCTTAGCCGTGCAAAGTGAATGGAATTTCAAAGACCTCGTATAGCCACCAGCTTTAAAAGATTTTGACTATCGCTTAAAGCGTACAGTAATCCCATATTCTCCATGCACCAAAACGAAAATTAGCAGTAAAGTAATTTAAATGTTGATCTCGACTAACATGAAGAAGATAGAGGAGTAAGAGTTTATAAGAGTACCTAGTTAGTGCAAAAGTAGAGAAAGTCATGTGAGTGCAACACATCAGACCTTTTCTTATTTGTTGTTGTTTTTACCATCACATTAACAGCGTTGCAACTAAAAGGTAGATTTCATAACACCTGGCTAGTTAAAAAGCACTGCATACAGCAAACAACATATAAGAAGTGCATAATATATTTTCTTAAAGGATTAAAACCTATAACTTTAAGAGCTTTAAGTATGTGCTGGCAATTATGTAGAAAATAAATAAAATAAACTAAAAATATAAAATAAAATAAATAAAATAAAGAATTAAATAAGGAATAAAGTAATAAATAATACATAAGGAATTAAATGAAACAATCTTTTTGCTACTATCTATGGTGATGGTTTAATGCATCTATATAAAACATTGGACGTTATTTTATCAACTTCTTTCGTATTACAATTTAATTAAGAGGTTAAGATTATTATCTGAGTAATATTTTGTGAAGATACGATTATAAGGTCTATCCGATTCTTAAAGCGTTCTGAGATCACTTTGATGAGCAAGTATTTAATAATGCTGGGATATTGTTATAATTGTTGTAAAGCTATGTTTACCAATTTATATTAAAAATAAAAATTCGCTAAATTAGCATTAATTAAGATGTATGGCAGCTATCAAGATAATAGACTGACATTTTTATGGAAAGACTAAGCTAAGAGCCAAATTCGTAAGAGATAAGCCTTAAGGTTACATATGATTTATTCTTATGCAATGGGCCTAGCTGTCAGCGGATACCACTCACTCACTCACTCACTCACTCACTCACTCACTCACTCACTCACTCACTCACTCACTCACTCACTCACTCACTCACTCACTCACTCACTCACTCACTCACTCACGCACTCACTCACTCACTCACTCACTCACTCACTCACTCAGTCACCCACCCATTCACTCACTCACTCACTCGCTCACTCACTCACTCACTCACCCACTGATTCACTCACTCACCCACCCACTCAGTCACTCACTCGAATGATAATACAATAATAATTTACCTAAGTCATTTTTATTACCCACCTCGGTAGTGTGATGGTTAGCGTGTCTGCCTCACGTTCAAGAGGTCACGAGTTCGAATCTCGCTTAGGGTAAGTTATCCGGGTAAGGTTTTACTCGAGTTTTTCCCTTATCCTGAGAAGACGAATTTCGGGTAACTTAAAGCTCCACGGACCTCGGACTCATTTGAGTATCATTTCACCCGTTTCATTTATTCACTGTCCGATATGACATTACGTTGGAGGACGTTAATTAAAAAAAAATAAATAAATAAAAACCACTCACTTATTCTTATGCAAGGAAAGAAACATATATGCACTGTGCTGGAAGAAGTAACAAGAATGAGCTTAATGATTCATGTGAAATAGGTATTATACAACTAAATAGAATGAATCTGCAATACGTTCTCAGAGATTGATTACCTAAGGTTAAAGTATTAACCCTCAAAGATGTAAATCAAGGAAAGAACTTTTGCACCAAGCTGTTTATATGGAGTTATGAAGATTTTTTTTTTTTTAAACGTCTTCCAACATTGTATCATATCGGACGAATGAATGAAATGAAATGGGTGAAATGATGCTCAAATGAGCCCAAGGTTCAAGGAGCTTTAAGTTACCCGACATTCGTCTTCTCAGGGTAGGAAAAACCTCGGAATAAAAACCTTACCCTAAGCGAGATTCGAACTCGCGAACACTTGAACGTGAGGCATACAAGCTAACCATCACCGCTACCGAGGCGGGTGTAGGTATCATATGGAGTTAACGAAATATTGTGGGTTAATGTGTAAACTACGAATAGTGTATAGCATAATGTGACGTCGGGATCGGCGCACAACAATGGACAGACGGGGCCAAACTATTACAACACCACATGTTGGGCCGGCGAACTGGCAAAGACGTTTAAGGTCAGGGAGCCTTGCGCGTCTTCTGTGTGTACGTGTTAACTATCGAAGCGGCAGAAACAAATGGGGTCGAGAACGTTCTCGAGACTTCCAGCTGAGTCAATTGTGATGCGTGCGTGTATGTGTGTGTGTGTGCGTGTGTGTGTGAGGGGGTGGGTGTAGTTGTGTGTGTGTGGTGGGTGTGTGTGTGGGGGGTGTGTGTGAATAAAGTGTAAGCATCAAATTTCCACGCTTTACAAGAATTGACTGAAAACACCACGAGAGAAATACAGGCATTCGGTCCACATGAGCTTTTGCGAATAAACCAGAATTGTTTTCGGAGATATAGGGAATGTATTTGCGTTTAAGACAATGAATTTCAACATCTGTTGTGTTGTACGTAAGCCTAATGTAAGAGTAGTTAGTGCTCTTCTTTCTCTTTTCCTTATGCCTTTATGCATCGTGTTTCTCCAGATACTTTCTGAATTCATTCCTGTTGTGTGCAATTGTATGCATTTCCCTCACTGTCTTTCCCCGACTTTTTCCATATACTTTCTCCATCCAAGTCTTGGTCTCCCTACTTTCCTTCTTCCCTCAGTCCTTGTCTCATATATCCTTCTTGGTATCATTTATTCATTCTTAATACATGCCCCAGCCATCTTAGTTGATTCCTCTCTATTGTATTCATTATACTTTCTTGATTTAAGCGTTCTATAAAAGTGGTAAAGTTAATGTTTCATACCTATAACTTTCCCGTTGTTTAATGTATAACTCTAGTGGAGGCGCCGCTGGTTCTCTTCCGGTCCGATGCCATTGCGGGGCGGTCCGGCCGATATACGAACGCAATGTATAATTAAGTAACCAAGTCTGTGATGTGCAGCTGGTGTGTATGCTCCACATTCAAGAGGTCCCGAGTGCGAATCTTGTTTAGGGTGAGTTGCATGGACATGACTTTTCCAGCGGCTTTCGTTTATCCTGAAAAATAAAATTCGAGTAACTTAAAGCTCTATGGGCCACGGGTTCATTTGGGCAACATTTTACCCATTTTCTGATATGAGCTAACCGGTTAAGGACGTTAAACGAATAATAATGATTTTGATGGTGATCAGTGGCGGCTCGTGACTTTTTGCAGTGGGTGTGCAGTAGGGTTCGAATTATCGGGGGGGGGGGGGGATTTCCCTTCCCGTTAAATAATTTCCCTAGCTTGTCAAAGAAGAATTCCTTCCTTTGTAGGAGACACGACTTTATTTTTTCACTTTCACAGATACTATGGTACTACAGCGCATTGTTCACACACAGGGAGAGAACGTTTGCTCCTTGTCCACTGGCTTGCCATTTGGTAACAGGTAACGAAACACAATCACCATTTCAATCGGCCATTACAGCAATGTACTCTGCTTTAGAAATTTCTCCCTTAATTTCTTCTTGGTATACGTCAAGCATACACTGCAATAAATTATTTTGCATTTCTTCCGACGTTCCCCGAAAAACGCGGGCTTGCTTAAGATGTTCTTTCACCGCGGAATCTAATTCTGCTATAAAGTTTATCAGTCCTTGAAATACTCCGGAATTCAATGAATTTTTACTTTCGTCGTGTCCCCTAAGAGCCAACTCGCATGCTCTGCAGAATTGATTGCAGTTAATTATCTGCGACAGGCATATCTGTTCTTAGTAATTTCCTCATTGTGTTGTTTCACGTTACGCCTAAAAGCACTATCTAACTGGTGAGATATATTTTCCTAGAACATTTAGTTCTGATTCCAATTCATATGGACCATCAAGAGACCGATATCACCACAACCATATTTGTCCAGGTGCCGCTTCCGTCGCTCGCAAATAATAAACATTTAAAACAGAAGAGCCTGTTGGCAACTTCACAAGCACATATCCACGAAAAAGTTGAATACACACTTTCATTAAATTTTCTTGTAAGGGTTTTCCCTTTACAATTAGTCACCTGAACTAAACAGATTGGTGGCAGCGGTCTGCCTACGTTTTTAATTTTCAGCTTCTTTACCAAGGATAAAATGGAGAGGTTAATCTCCTTTAGTTTCGCAACGTCATTAATTTCCACAATTGCACACATTGAAGTTTACTGCCAAGGACACACATATGCATACAGTTCGCTACCAGAAACACAAATCTAACAAATAAAAAATATAAACTCAGTAAAAACGCAATTATCCCAAACTGAAGCATTGACTTTAGCAAACTGTAAAGATCAATTGTATGCATTTATAATGGCTTAATAAAAATATATGCAATGTGTTTGCAACATTAACATAACTGTCAAGCTAATACAGAAAATGGCTACATTATTTAGAAACGTAAAGTTGGCTATACTGGTGGCAGGCTGATCCCAACTTCTACGAAACGAGAGGGAGGAAAATGGTCGTTCAGGAAGGAAATGAATATAACTTGCACGTGAACGCAGTACGGATGCGCGGTAAGAATCGCATTGCTCGGGTTTGTCGATTGTACCGCATTAACTCATCGTACTCCTAAATACAAGCTACTCCTCTCCCCCTGCGCCCTCTCGTCTAAAAACGTCCTTCGCCAGTCGCAGAATCTGGTTTATGCGTGTCTAAGGGTTGACCGAATGCCTAGCCTCGCGAAAGAAGGCGCGGGAAGATTAAACGAGCAAGTTTATATAGAAGAAAGTTGAACATTTTACCTTCTCGTATACATACTTATAGAACTAAATACACGTTCACATACAGGAAAAATTAATGGGTGTACACTTGCGAGCATGCGATCACCCAGGAGCGGCCACTGGTGGTTATAATAATAACATTAATAATCATAATAATAATAATAATAATAATAATAATAATAATAATAATAATAATAATAATAATAATAATAATAATAATAATAATAATAATAATAATAATAATAATAATAATAATAATAATAATAATGATAATGATAATGATAATGATAATGATAATGATAATGATAATGATAATGATAATGATAATGATGATGATGATGATGATCATAATAATAATAATAATAATAATAATAATAATAATAATAATAATAATAATAATAATAATAATAATAATAATAATAATAATAATAATAATAATAATAATAATAATAATAATAATAATAATAATAATAATAATAATAATAATAATAATAATAATAATAATAATAATAATAATAATAATAATAATAATAATAATAATAATAATAGACTAGGTGAACAGAATGAATGAGAAGAAATGCCAAGTACTAACAAGGAATTACCAAGCAAGATGACACAGCACTACCTTTGTGAAACTGGAATTGGGCAAATGTATAGGCATAGCAATTCTCAAGCTGTCCACAATTTTATTAAAACAAAGGCTGTAAAGCAACAGGTAGGTTAAAACCGATTCTAGTACTTTTTGAAAACTTCAGAAGACTGCAAGGGTTTGGGACTGTTTGTTATCCGGGACCTCTCAGCTTATAATCCAGTGACAGTCCAACATTGTGTACTTCCGTCCTAGTTTTAATGATTAGAAATCAATGTGCCTGATGGTGATGGTAATTTTGACGATGATAAGTTCTAGAACAACTGTTTAATGATATATGCCTGCCAAATGATTCCTTGTTTACCAAATACGTTCACTGTTTGGACATCTACATCGAATGATGTCGAAGACATCTGGGCTACACTAGCTTTGCCTGCACATGATTCTCATGAACTGTATTCACGACCTTTCAAGTGTTGTAAACTGTAATAAATTCATGACTATGTAAGTCATAATTAAGCTAGGATGAGAATTTTTGTTCCACTCACTGATTCCTGTGCACTTTTTAAAGGAAGCGCATTGTATCTTCCATTTAGTGCACTTCAGTTCAACCTCCCTTATGAGGCAACTTACACCATACATCAGAAGATTGTAATCGCAACTACCTACAAGTATCCGCCGTTCTTGACCTGGTTTTATCATTACACGTAATGCTCAAGTGAGAAAGGCTTTCTGTGCTCTCTTCTTGAGGATTCCGACACGAAAGACGATGTTCAACTTATATTATAAAACTTCATGACCTGCACTGATATAATATTGGCCTTCCATCAGAATTAATTAGTTGAATATGTTTCTTAAGTACGTTTAAGGCAATCGTAAAGTGGGGCAATTATTTCGTTAACAGACAGTGTCTGTAAAATTTAACAGCTTCCAAGAAATTGCCTTTTAGAGAGGTCGTGACCTAGCTCTCGACGTGCTCTTAAATCCTTCTCAACCACTCACTGAAACACTAACCCATTCACTAACTCAAACACTCACACTCACTTACACACTCACCCACTCACTCACCCACCCACTCACTAACTCGAACACTCACACACTCAAACACACTCGCTCACCCACTCACACACTCACTGACTCAAACACACTCAAACTCACTCACCCACTCACACTCACTCACTCACTTGAGTTCCTTGAATTCATAAAAAGTTTATTTTATGACAAATGCAAGGTATATCATTAAGTTACTGGGAATGGCCACAAAAGACCTCTTCATTCTGGATGACTTTTGCTTAATTGTTACAGTGTAAGAGATACACAATTTTTACTGTGCAAAAAATGAGGTTCTCTTTAAAACACACATTTTATGCCAAATACATTATTTTTGGGGAGTGACCCATGTCGGACATTTTCTTTGTTATCTATTTAAATTTTTCAGCTCTTCTACTTTTGTGAAACAGGAATACGTTATACGTTTCTTTTTTCTGTCTTGGCCACTCAAAGAGAACCAAATTTAAAGCCTTCATATAGCAAGTGGCTGTGCTCTTAAAAGATTGGACTATCGCTTAAAGTCTGTATTCCCATATCCGTCTTACACCTACAAGAAAATTACCGGTAAGATGATTTCTGCAAATGCTAAGTTCGATAACAGAGGAATAACGTTTATAAGAATAGTTTCCACAAGGACAGAGAAAGTCATGTGAGTGCTACGGACTAGACTGTTTACTTTGTCTTCTACGTACCTACAGTAAGTAGGGACACATTGTATTCCACCCAGAAATTAGATATCAAGACTTCAACGAAAACACATGTTTTGAAACTCCCTCAATTTAAAAAAGTAAAAAATTAGAAATGGGTCCGTGAGTGTGTGCAGCATAACCCCAAAACGAAAACTAGGCTAAACACCAAGCCTGCTATTTAAGTTCAGCATTTTCCGAAGATGTAACACGATTTACAAGAAAATCCCTCCACTCTTATCTACTGTAATATTTTCTAAAATGTTTATCTTCTCAAAAATAGTTATAAAGACTTTGATTAAAACACATATTGTGAGGCCGGCCTACGGTAGCGGCAACAAAGGCACTCAAGGTCAAGCTTCCCACACTACTCACGCGAGCAAACACTCAAGCGGCAAGACAGGTTTTTTCAGAAGTGTCCAGTAGCCGGTTTATTTGTAGACGTTCGAGAAGGATCTGGCTACCTCATCAATATGTTTAATTTAATTTTACGAATACTGCTGGTGAATGTAACAGAATACGGTATTTATTTAATCAAAATGAACGATAAGTAGGGTACTGCGAGTCTGTGCTACAGCAGCGGGTAGCTTGTACGATGTTTCTGCCCAATTAATGCCTGTTATGTCTCTTAAGGCTAGAGAAGTGAACAATAGTTCCCATTTTGAACCTCCAAAGAGAGCTGAAACAGTATCGTCACAAAATGTCAAGTCCAGTCACCTTTTATCACCTTTTTAATTTCTTTTAATTTCATAGGTAAAAACTTAGCAAAACAAGCATAAACAACAAATTTTCATTTCACGGTTACCACTGCATTTGCAATAATTTACAGCAAAATAACACAAACGCTTAGCAACTAACAATTGTATCCAGCTCACGACTAGTGTCGGTTCCCCTAGCTTCCAGAATTTCCAGCATCTTTTCTCGAAGCTCCCAAGGCAACTGCGTCACACGGCGTTTATCGCGTCTTGCATAGCGGACTTTATTCCTCTATGCTGGCATCCAACGTGACAGTATAGTATTGAGGCATGAACTTATTTGGAGGGGCTCATGCATCCTATGAGACTATAGAGGAATGGTGTTAAAGGGATTTACTTCCTCGGAAAATAGCATAATTTTCAATGGTTTTGCCTGCATTTTATAATTAAAGTGTGTATACGCTTTCTAAGCCAGAGTTGAGAGACATTTTGACTGGAATAGTTACAGTGTATACGAAGTTCTTTGAAGTTCTTTGTGTATGCTTTACTTTTCGTGGTGCTGTTAATATGCAGGTGATTGTGTGTGTGTGTGTGTGTGTGTGTGTGTGTCCGTGAGTGTGTGTGTGTGTGTGTGTGTGTGTGTGTGTGTGTGTGTGTGTGTGTGTGTGTGTGTGTGTGTGTGTGTGTGTAAACAGCATAGCTCCAAAACGTAAAGTTAGAAAAGTACCATACCTGATATTTATGTAAGTTCAGCATCATGGAAATACGTGACTACATTTATAGGAAAATTCCCAAATCCATTTGGAAAAATTGTCTAAATGGTTTTAAGTAAAATATCATATATTTAAAATAATTTAACAGAATGCATTTTCTGTGAACAGGCTGTATATCTCTTCATTTAGAATGGGCTTTGTATAAGTATATATTAAAATTAATCATATACAAAAACTTACGCAAGTGAACTGTAAATATTGTTAAGACATACAATTTATGGCAAATAAATTATTTATGCCTTTAACCAATTCCAGATATTTTTAGTTTCAAGTTTTCAAAGTTTCTAATTCACGATTCTGTTGTTTCTCGAGACACAAAAATTGTGGAATTTCAAAGCTACCATATAGTAAGCGACTTTTTAAAGTTCTGTCTATCGTTTGAGCTTCTTACAATCTCTTACACATATAAGGAAATGTACCCATCTGTGCAAGCGTTAGTTTCAGTCAGCGAAAGGAAAGGTAGACTAGTGTGCAAAAGTTAAGCATAATTCAAAATGTTATTACCAAAGCATCACACATGATCTGAAATACAATAGAGTAAGAAATAGTAATCAATTTTGCTCTTAGGACACATATTTATACAAGTCCAAAATGTGACGATCACCTCCATAATAGCAATGTTGGTGTTGAATGTTTAATATGGGGTGCGTGGACCCCTCATGGCTATATGAACTTCACAATTCCGAGGATTACTGTCTATCTATATAATGTGGTTCAAAAGATCTGCAGGCAGCTGTTCATTCCTCTCGAAGAGCATTTCGGAGCTCTGGAAGTGTCCTCGGTGGAACTAGGAGGGCTACAGTTTCCTTCATAATACATTCTAGGCGTGCTCTAAAGAATTCGTATGGGGGAACATCGCTGGCCAGCTTATGTGCTGGATGTGCTCTCTCTCAAACTAGTCGTCCACCAGGTGGGATCTGTGTGGACATGCACTATCATCCAACTGTAGCTTTGAGAAGTTGCACATGTGGTTTCAGTACCTTATCTCTGTACCTCCGTCGGGCGCTGATGACCTAGAAGTTGAGCGCCCTTAAACGCACAAGTCAAACCAATCTGTACCTCCGTATTACCGCCAAAGGTGTGCAGATCTGTACGTCCATTGAACATTATGCCTATTCACTTGAGTACGCCATTAACACCAAGAGGGCAAATTTCCAGATGTTTGTGGGTTGAAAACGGGTTCCATATCCTCTCCTGATTATTGTACGACAGGAAACGTTGTTAAACTGGATCGGACTCATCAGTAAAAAGCAGTTCCTCCATTCATTCAAGGTCCAATGTTGACGTTCCTGACTCCAATGTAAACAACACCGTATCTTGACAGGATAAATATTAACTGTCCTTTACTTCCTTTTTTGCATTTTAAATCCACTAATTATTGCTCGAGCATACTCGAGGTAGTGTTGAACGACTGGCATAGGGACGACTGCCCTGAGCCTCCGGTATACATTTTGCATCAAAAATTGAACGCCTGAGACGGCTGCAAGCTCGGAAGAGGTTGTCGTGCAGTCTTCCTCCAATGTGGTTATTTTATTATGGCCAAATATAGGATCTATTGCGACGTTGTGACCCGTGGGCAACCGGTACGGGCATCCGACGAACACCTTCTATTTCCCGGAACCGTCGCCAAAGCCTGGAAATTACTTTTTTGGCACATTTATGGCTCGAAAGACTGAGGTCTGTGTCTGATCTACCTCTAGATTTCCGATCATTCTACCCTTCAAGTCTAGTTGACGTCTTTGTGGTATGTTGGTGCTGTCCTGTTAATACTTTGTGAAGAAACAACCTCTGTTTACAATAAAATTGAGCCATACACTAAGTCTAATACACTTGTATTGGTTTACTTTCAGGTTTAGTTGACCTTTGAAGTACGTACCCCCCTTTTTGTCATAAACCACCATGGTAAGTGAAGGCATACAGTGCGATAACGTTTACGTTAACGAAGTCTGTTGTACCTTAGAACACATTTTAGATTTTTGTTTGAAAATCTCTTAGGAGGTAGATTTTTCGTGTTGCTTTGCAGAATATGTATCAAGGGAGGTATACCCAATCATAAGCATAACATTATTTTCCTGCTGCAAATAATATTATATACATACGGTAACTTTTTTAAAATAACATTCTTGTTCCAAAGTACTGGATGTTCGTGTACCTTGGAACATGTCATCTTGCACCTTGAAACAATTATGCAACAAACAAAAACATCTTTTATCAAAACTGTAGTTATAAATGTGTTACTCTAAAAAAATATTAATGACAAATGAAGTAGGTATACTAGCAACTCAGTAAGTCTGGAAATTCTGGCCTTAAAAAGACAAAATAAATTATCAAGAATAATGCATTATTGATGGAACACTTTTTAAAATTAACGTTTGCTTTTTTGTAACAACGCTTATTTTTTACAAACATCGCACAAAAACGATTTGCACAGCAAAGCACACAGTTTTTGTGATTCCCGATAGCATTTATGGCAGCTATATTGTAACAGTTATCTCTTTCGGCAAAAGTTCAACTTCCAATTTGTTTTCACTCCTTTGGGAGCTAAAATGTGACTTGGAGTTTGCGCAGTAGACAGCCCGATTCTATCTAAATTCCATATTCTCTGTGGAGGAACGGCCCAAAACGGCTGTGGACGCTCTCAAGATTCCAGGATAATGCATAATTGAAGCTGGTAGATCGGGACAAGTTTGTAGCCTCTGGTTCCCCACACTAAGAGCATCAGCAAGCGTACACGTGAACCATCGCATCCATTATTTACCAGCTTATAGTTATCCTCATCCAAATTCTCAGGATATTTTTTGCCATTATCAACTGCAATCGTATAAGCAAGTTCTCGTACACCCTTTTTATAAGCCCATACTGCATGTGAGCGATTTTGACAATATATTCGACTAGTTTCTTCTTTTCCTGGTCGTCAAATACTCGTTTTACCCCAATATCTGTAGAGTAACGGAACTCAGTTTCCTCTGAACGCTTGAAGTCTGCAAGATATCTTAATAGAGTTGCAAGGGACATCATAAATTTTACAAGCTTCTCTTATGGAAACTTTATTGCTAGTTGGAGCATTAACAGCAGCAACTGCTTTGCTGATGCCAATGTCAACAGATTTCCTTTTTATGCCGAATTTACTACGGGCATTGTATCTGAAACAAAAAAGGATACAATATTTCTAGCCAAAAAGGTGTTTCAAGGAACACTAGGTCCTATGTTCCAAGAAACAAGAGGTTACCACTTGGGACGAGAATGGTGCTTCTGCTTTTTAGGCTATATGAAAAGCTGCAAGTGTTGTTTTATTTTACTTACCATGCAGCTGTGGATACTTTGATATGAGATTTTTTGTCGCACTTATATACAGAAAGCTATAATACAAAATATTTTATGCGGACGCTACAAAACAAACTTCTTCAGCCACGACCGAAGAACTTCCTGCATACAACTGTTAGTCACTGGGTTAGGTCATGTCGTCCTAATGTACTACATACTTCCGTAATACGCCGCTAGACTGCAGCACTGATAGGAAAACTAGAAGTGTTTTATGGAACACTATATTCAGTCTCCTATATAGATAAAAAATTAAATTTTTGTTTCAATATTTTGTAGAAGAGATTCAAACTAAATGGTGGCCCGTAAAGAAAAACACGTGAATGCTTCATATAATTGTTTTAAACTTCTGTCACCATTTGTATGTTTTTCGTAACGTTATGCAGCAAGTATGGAATTTTAAAGCCAGTATATAGTGACCCACTTTTTGAACATTTGACATCACTTCCTTGTACCATAAAGCAGCTTCTTTCTAGGCCCTCTAAAATAATAACATCGGGCAAAACGGAGGCATCAATGAGCTGACTTCATTTTGTAATAAAAAACCATAATTGTGAAATGGATTTTTATCTAGAGTGCTGCAGTTGATATTATATATTGTGGTAATTATACATAAGATTAAAATATAGTCCAAATATAGATCTTACGTAATCACAAAGGTAACAGCACGAGAAATAACGCAGAGTGCATATTGTGTTTTCACAGACTTGTCAAATGAACAGCGAAGAATGGACAGAAAAGTTTACTTGTGAATTATGATTAAGTGTTGCATTTTGAGTGTTAAACCGAGATAAGAAGAAATAAAACATATCAAAAACGACACAAGGCGAATAACTTAGCCAAAAAGTAAACATCGATGTGTATCGCGCTCAGGATATAAAGAAGAGTCGTCTAACCCTAACTGACCGAACCTAAGCCGTGGCTGATATTTAGAAGCAGTTACGAAAATGCACCTCAATACCATTAAAATCTTATTAAATATGTCCCACTAACGTGTGGCAAGTTAGACGCCATTACATCGATAACATTAAAACACCTCTATCACCTAAAATAGAAATGTCTGCAAATTTTCTCCAGCAGCATTAAGCAGTAAAAAGAGATTTTATAAGAACAGTTTTTAGAGTGGATTTAAAACCAAATGTTAGCGTGTAAAAGAGGTCATGTGAGTATAAGACATATTTCCTTCATATCAATTTCAAAGTACTGTATACTATTTTACTTCAGCTTGGCATAAAATTGCATCGTACAGCACATTGTGTTCGAAACTGTGCAAAAAGTCAGGAGAATGTTAGGTTTGGAAGCAGACAACGAAACTTAAATAACGACCATAGATATCTTAAAATAAAATAATTTATCTTTCTAAAGGTGGTGCACTGTATTTTAAGGGATAAAATCTAAAATGCATGCCATTAATGTTCTTTGGTGTATTTTAATGAGTTTCTACACATAAATATTTTATTCTCTCAAATAAACGCAGTTATGATTTGCTGAAAAGTTATCCAAATTATCACTTTCTGCAAAATACAGTTTGTCTCTGACATGATGTCTTCATTTGATGTGAACTTCTTCCTAGCGACCCAATTTTTGAGGTTTGTAAAGAGGAAGAAGTAGCTTGGAGCCAAATTTGGAGAATAGGGTGGATTGAGTAATATAGTCCGTGCCCCAAATTCTATGAAGTTTGCAATGGCAACCTCACACGTGTGCGCAACTACATTGTTCTGTTAAAAGAGAACCTTTTTTTTCACCAAATGGACTCTTTTCGTTCAGAGTTCCTTGAGACATTTTTACAATATTGTGGTATAACATAATTTTGTGATTGTTTTACCCTTTTCAAGGTAGAAGACGAATATCGTGCTTTGAAAATCCCAAAAGATGGCTGCTACGATTTTTCCTGCTGGCGAAATGGTCTTTGCTTTCTTTGGAGCATGTTCGCAGAAGGAAATTCATTGTTTGCATTGTTGCTTCGTCTCAGAGTGACAGTAATAGATCCAGGTTTCATCAACTGCCGCAAAAAGTCATTTAGATTGCGTCAGAACATGTTCCAGTGGTCACACAATTCCGCTTATCTACTGTGAGCAGTTGCTGCAACCATCTTGCCGACAGCTTTCTCATACCCAAATATTCGTGAAGGATATTACGTACCTTCATTTGAAATATGTAGGGTCTTGGAATTCTCACTAATTTTCACTCATTGGCCTTCCGTCACTATATCCGGAACTCTTCTCACTATTTCTTCTGTTGTGACATCAACCGACGGTCTTGTGCACTTGGCACCTCTCGTGGTCCAACAGTCACATCGAAATTCTGCGAACTACTTCTGAACCATGAAATTAGATGAAGTAGAATCCTCATAACAATTTTTCAGCATTTCTTCGGTTTCCTTCATTGTCTTACCACACAAAAATATTGCTTTTTATGAATACGAAATTGACTTTTCTCCATTTTCTATGAAGCAATACAAAACTAGAACTTCTACAGATTCCCAACGATGCGCTAAGAAACAGATGACGACGAATTGCTGGAATTATACACAAATAGGTGTACTACTTTGGTGTCAACAACAAACCTGTGATCTGTGCACGGTTTCTCGTCAAAGTCACGGACTTACCAAACTGCCCTCGTATTTTGTTTCTTCCCTTCTTTAAAGTAATCAGATTATTGTCTGTTTGCCTTGACTTTGGATCGTGACTGGCACAGGTTTCTGTAAACTTTACAGTACTTTGTATTTTATTTTCTCATTGCAAGAAATAGCATTCTCTTACTTCTGAGGAGCTTAGTTATTCTTTGAATAAGTGATATAAGCTTGTGACTTCTCACTCCCTCTATGGCGGTCTTCCACTTCTGCTACTAAGGCTATTCGTATTGACCCATTGGGTACAATATGTTGTAAACATGGTGATTGATTTCGAACAGCAGTGCTTCCATTTAAAACAACTATTTTATTATTACTTTGACATTAGTTCCTAAAAGAAAATTTGGGTAATTTAAATTACAATTACAAATTAACGTTATAATGGTAAGCATGATCAATTTTTATTTAGTTGGAGAACATTCGTTTTCTAGACGCTTGAGAATTCTCACGCTTAAGTTATCAAGGTACTAAAATCAAATTAACGCATTGCTACAATTTGATTGTTGTACAGATACGCGTATGTTTACGAACTAAGGTTAAAAGTTTGTCATTTTTAACCGAGCGGGATGACTCAGGCGGTAACGTCTGTGGCTCGCATTCGGGAATTCGCGGGTTCGATCGCCATGACACACGTTTTTTTCGGAGGTTTCCGCGGGTCACCAGGCGAATGTTGGGAAGGGTTTCCATATCCTCCGATTTTTGTCCCTCCTGTTCTCTCCATTTCCTTACTTTCGTCATTTAATTTCACCCTTCATCCCATTAGGTTTCTTTAAGGGTTGGAAGCGTGGGCCAGTGTCGCGGCAGCAACACGGGAGGGGACACAAATCGCTCTGGAAATCTCATCCTGAATTGGAATGCGAGCCACTGGTTTCCGAACACCCCATGGAATGGTATAAGCCCGAAGGGGTAGGGGAAATGATTTTCGAGTTCGGCGCCTCCCTTGAGAATAGGAAACCAAAGGGGTGGGAGAGGAACCGGGCTGAACTAACTGGGAAAATGCAGGCACTCTGCCCTCTGCTGTGTCGTAGCAACGTTCCGGCCGCTCTTTGGATCCATTCGGCTCATCCATCCTCCCCGGGAGTGACCTATCAGGAGCATAGGGATATAAGATTGCCTTTCGGTCGAGGTGCTAAGCACCCCTCTGAGAAAGCCCTTTAAATTATTTCTAATGTTTAGTAAACTCAGTTTAAATCATTTTATTGTACACAACATTAACATGTAACAATGCAAATAGTATTTTAAATATATCAAAATAAAATGCATTTTATCAAACGTTAACATTTTATTTCGGATTAAGTATATTGTATTCTTCGTTATTACTGACAAGCCCGCTGGATAAATAATGAAAGAATGAGCACTTTATACATTTTTCCTATGTAGAACAAGAATATGGAAGATGCTATGAAATATATTTTCATGGTGTAGAATAAAATATTTAATATTACTATAAATACCAAAATATATGCGTCTGTACTCCACTTTAAAAAAGGAACATCTTCACAGAAGCAACATTACGCAATTAAAATGTTCCTTTTAACATGCATAAAGTACAAAACATATTACAGTTTGCGTGTTCTAGTATTTTTACAGATTTTTCAACCTTTTCGCATGTTAGATGTAGACAAATAATTATATATCTTTCCAGAGGACCAACGTTTTGTTACAATGACTGGCAGCATCACCAACATCTGAGATAAACTGATGGAGAAACAAATTTGTTAAGTCGTAAAAATTGCGGTGTTAATGAGGTTAAAATAAAATAATTAATTCTTGTCTTTGACATTTCCCATACATATGAACAAAGGCCATTTTCACTGCAGTTTCAGATATTAAAGCAAAAAAGTTACTATACTGAATGGTTTAATACTGTTTTGTAAATACTTTACACGAAAGCACCGGAACGAATAGTTGCAACTTTCAGAAATGTATAAAAATTATGCCAAAACTTAAACTATGTGATATTCGTCATACTAAAAGTATGTTTCCCTGCATTATTTTGACTGCTGGAATACATAAACAACAATAGGTGTATTTGTTACACGCAAAAATTTAACACTATAATTCCAGTGCAAAAACACGTTTTAAGACTTACCAAATAACACATTTTACGAAAAGGTGTGTGTGAGAGTGACAGAGGGTGAGTGAGCGAGAGAGCGCGAGACAGCGCGCGAGACACGTGCGCTTGCGTGTGCATGTTCCTGTGTGTGTCTGTCTGTACAGCACAATTCAGAAACGAGAAGTTGGTCAAACACCAAAGTTGACCCAAAGAACCCAACCCAAAGAAGCGACATGAAGATTTTCTGAAAGATCTCCTCACCACAATCTACCTTTTATGCCAATCCCTTTTCGTTTTTATGAAAGAAACTGACTGGGGGTTTTGAATAAAATGCCTTATTTTCAGGATATTTACAACATAAATAAAATGGGTATCTTGAATTTTGTGTAAATAAATTTCTTCATTAGATACAAAGATAAGTACTACAGTTAAGTATGCAAATATATAGCTCACTTTAAAACATACGAAAATTTTTTTTGTGGTAGCAGCCATTTCCAAGACATCCTCAATATGAATTTTTTAGTTCTTTATAAATTAAGAGCTGTCGGAACTCAGTGGTTTCTTGTGATGTTGTGGAAAAGGTATGGAATTCCTAGACCAGTATAAAGTGACTATTAATTCGGTTACCTAGTTCTTTTAAGGAAATGTGCAATGAGTGTATTTTTGTAAAGTGTTATTCCATTAACTTAAAGCAGATAGAAATTTGGTATGTAGAAGTTATATAAAAATAACCTATAATAGTAAGAGAAAGTATTTTCAAGTGGAAGTTAACACTTTGTTCAATGATTGCACATACATCGACTCTTGTACAGAATAGTTTAGTGCAGTAAAACTGGGATAATTCGAAGGCTTATAATTCGAAATCATCGTTAATTTTCGTTAAGGTTTTTTTTTTTTTTTTTTTTTTTTTTTTTTTTTTTTTTTTTTTTTTTTTTTTTTTCCCTTCTTCCTTTGAAATTTGTATCAAAGCAATGTAAAATGTCACAGTAATTCGAATTTCATTTTCCTTAATTCGAAGTTTTTGTTCAGAAACGCCAGTCGAAAATTAATCTAAATGCAGAAATTCAATATAACTTCGTCTACGTGCTTTTGCAAAAGAGGTCATCACTTTGGGGTTGTTTGTCTTGTCGGAATACAGTTTGAGGGGTGGAATAGCTTTTCTAGCTGCCGGCCTTGAGCTTCTATATCTGCTCCCACATCCCCTTATTTAAAACACGCGCGACTTTAGTTGTTGCTTGAGATTCCTACTGTTCAGTGTGTTGCAAATATATACCACTGTGTCTTTTAGTAACTTGTGTGCAGTTGGGCAAAACAACCTGACATTTCAAGCTGATTTCCAAAATTGTAATTAGGCCTACAATAATCATTTACTACAGTACATAGTGCTATATGTGCGATCACTGTAGGCCTAGAGATATCATTTCTAATTGTACTACTTTACTTCTTAATGTAGAAGTAAATAGAATTTCGTTCAAATATACAGTTTCTTTATTTTATAGCCTTAATTAGCAATGAATATATTTACCTGAATTGCTAAAATGTGAATTTTAGACTTAACTTTTCTGATTCGAATTCTTTTCTTGTCCCTTCAGGTTCCAACTATTCAAGTCACTGTAGTCAGATTAGTGAACAACCAGTATTTGGTGATAAAGCTACGTAGGCTTTCACGGCCGGCGTCTAAATTGTAGAAAGAAATATCTTCCGGGCTGTTATGCCGTGGTCTGCATAAAGATATTTCTTTCTACAACACAGTATTTGGTGATTTATTTATATGGGTCTTAATCTTTATGTAAATTAATAAAGTTTTATTCAAGTTACTCATTACCTACATTAGTTTGATTTTTATAACGTGTTAATAATGATCATTCAGATCATTCTTTGGTATCACTTGTAAAGGAAGCCCATACTTGTTCTAGTAAATTTTCAAAGCACGAAATTAAAACTGCCCAAAGCTCATGCAAAGTACGGTGCACCAGATCTCAAACGCATATTCAAGGACTAGTCAGAATAATACCTTAGCGTATTAATGGCGCAATTTTCTGTAAGTAGCTACCATAACCCAGGGAAAAAAGCTTGTTGATGTATGAACCTCATTTCATTACTTGAAAGAAAAACAAATGAAAATATTTTCACATAGTGAGAATAACAGTGATGCCCTATGATGAATACCTGCAAGAAAAGAAACAAAAGATTATGGTAATAATTGAAATTGTGGAGTGGAGAGAGAAAAAGAGTGAGGTGGCGCACCACACAATTATTTACGTCACTAGCTATGTGTATAAAACGAGTGTTAGCTGCAACACCGCACTGCTTTCCTCCTACGAGAATTAAGGTAGCTACATTGTATTGTGCAAGATGAAGGTCTTCCTCTTGCTGTCAGCAGTCCTCGCAGTGACTCTCGCTGAGGAGAAGTATACCACCAAGTATGACAACGTGGACGTGGACGAGATTTTGGGAAACGAAAGGCTTACGAGTAACTACTACAAGTGTGTGATGGATAGGGGCCCCTGCACGCCAGATGGTGCTGAGCTCAAAGGTGCGTATATGGTATTCATTTTATGCAGCATTCACAGCTCTAGCACAAAATTAATTTTCTTCTTCTTCCTTCTCACATTTGAATTTTCAACCCAACGTTTCTTTGTACGACCTAAAGATATCTTTTCATTTAGGCGATAGTAAAGCATGACTTTTGGGATTCTATTTCTTTTGATTTAATCAGTTCTTTTGATAAATCCTTATGTAGCTAACAACAGGTTGTATTGGTAATTCTTCTAGTACATATTCATTGAATATATGATCCCATTTTGTATATCTTGCTGTGTACCTCATGAATTTCATTTCATTAGCCACTTCCTCAGTGTCCATGCTTCACTTCCATAACAAAGTACAGGTCTTGCCAAGGTCTTATACAGGCGAATTCTAGTATGTCTTTGTAGAAGGAAAGGTTTCATAATGTTATTAATTATTCCAATTTTTTATTTTACTTACTAATTTTCTGGAAAGCATCCATTTCATTCTCCGAGATGTGAGAAATAATTTACTATTTCTAATATATTGAACCTAAACATATTTTGCTAGAAAAAGGTTTCTTCCACAGAAAGCCATAATTTTAGATTTTTTCCGTTTGGCTTTCATGTGATTTTATTCCAATTTTGTTTATTTTATTCGGCTGAAATGTATATATTCCATGCCTTTGATGCTGCATGATTAAAATTTTGCATGTATGCAATAAATATAAGGGTTTTATTTGTTTATTCGTGGTTCTTGAAGACGATGATGTGAAAGAACTGTAGACATGGATTGCAACGCAGGATGTACATTTTAACTTTCTCTACTACGAATAGTAAGTAGGGGAAGTATTGTATTTGACCCAAAATTTCGATGTTGAATTTCACCGGAAATATACCTATGTTTTGAGGGCTCCTGAATCAAAAAAAAAAAAAAAAAAAAAAAAAAACTGTGTGCGTCCGTCCGCGAACAACATAACTCAAAAAACGAGAAGTTGGTTGAAATCCAAAGTTGGTATTTGAGTTTAACATATTTCAAAGATACGACACGAAGATTTTCGATAAAATTGCTCCACTCTGAAGTAGCCCTTACATGGAAAAGTTTTCCAAAACCTATATTTTTAAAATGTGCCTCTAACTATTTTGATTAAAATGCCATGTGTTGAAGATATTTTTATGACAAATAAAAGGCATATTTTGAATTTTTTTACCTGTAGCCCATGTAATCCTCTTTACTCTTGATGACTTGCATAGTTGGTAAACCGTAAGAGATAGAGCAAATGTTTCTCTACAGAAAATGTGAAAGTTAAAACACACAATCTCCAAATGCATTTTTTTCTTCTGTGTGGAGTGAACCATTTCAGAGATATTCCTTGTTATTTGTGTGAGTTTTGCAATACAGACTTTTCTTAATTGGAAGGTCGTTCTTCACTTTTTTTAGGCAGGTGGCTCCTAGGAGACGGTTAATGACACGTCTGGTTTATAATCATATCAGGGACTTGAGGAACAGCATGCTGACGGTGATTTTACTCTTCTGTACTGTAGTTTTTTTCCTCTATTTTTAATTAACTTTTTCAATGAACACACTCCCGCATGCGTACTACCAGACTCTAAAGATAGATTCTTATGAAGAAAAATCTGATGTGTTCCACTCACATGACTTTCTCTACTCTTGTACTGATCATTCTTACAAACCCTTATTCCTAAATCTTCTTCGTGTTAGTTGAGATAAACATTTCCAGAAATTATCTCATTACCTATTTCCTTGTGGGTGCAAGGGGAACATGGGAGCATGGGCTTTGTGCGATAGTAAAATCTTCTAAAGCTTTCAAATTCCTTTCTCTTTGCAGGATTAACATATAAAACTGAATAACGATGTTCCATTTGACAGAAGTGTAAAACACAAATAAGGTATATCTCTGAAATTGTTCATCACAAAAAAAAAAAAAAATAAAAAAAAAAAAAATAATAAAAAATAAAAATAAAAATAAAAAAATAAAAAAAAAATCAGACATAAGTTGTGTATTTTAGATTTGGTTTAACTTTTACGGTTTACCAGCTATGCAAAAGTCATACAGAATAAATAGGACTACATGGGCTATGGTCAGAAAATTCAAAGTATACATTTCATTTGTCATAAAAATATATCAAACAAATGGCATTTTAATCAAAATCGTTAGAGCCATTTTCAAGAAAATAAAATTTTTCGAAAAATGTTCCCTATGAAGGGTAGTAGAATGGAGATATTTTGTTCAAAATCTTCCTTTCGAATCCTTGAAGGACATTAATCTTAAATACCAACTTTGGCTTTTAACCGACTTTTCGGTTTTGATTATGCTGTCCTCGACTTACTATACGTAGTAGAGAAGGTAAACATCCCTCCACAGCCAGGAATCGAACCTAGAACGCTGACTACTTTCGACTACAAGGCAGTCGAATAATTATGCACACAGCACCAAATGATTGCTAAGATGTGGCGGATGCACTTCTACCAACAGCTGATAGCGCAGCTAATTTCGGTTCACATAACTTTAAGAATAATAGATAAGATATTCTTTAACCAAAGTAACATTTAAATGTACTATAACTAAGGAGATTTTATACAAGATAATAATATATACAGAGAATCAATTTATTGTCTGCCTTAAGCCTTGAACACTGATTCAGATACATAAACAAAGTTATATGCAAAAACAGAAAATAATCTTGCCAAAATCAATATTGCAACAGTTTGACAGATCCCACTTCTAACACCAGATGACAAAAACGACAAAAGTCCAATCCAGTATTTTTTCTCACTTTATTTTCTTCCAAAATGCTTGCACAGATACAGATTTATTTTTTCTACCGTTTATACAGTCTGCGTCTTTCATGATATTACGACTGCCAACTGTTTTCTTCTCACAACCTTGACTCAGTCCCTTCACTGTCTTTCTTCACTTTCTCTGTCTCTCATACACTAACTCTGACAATACAATTACTCAACACTCATTAAAACTTCTCGACTTCAACGCGACGTATCATTCACGACGACAGTACCACATAGGTACATTAGATTCAGGTTAAAGGACGTTAACATAGTAGGTGATCAGCGCCCTGTACCATATGCATACAGTTGTCTCGCACTCACTGAAACACCTATCGACTCATATCGAGTTATATATCGATAATTCGTCTAGCTCGCTGCCTCGTCTCGTTATGCAACTAGGATCACGGAATACGGACGTTTCGCGAACTTCTACAAACACGCCTGCTGTTGGACACTTATCGAATACCCTGGAAAACCCTTTGTGTTGTCGCTAGATTGTTGTTAACTGTTTGCTTGCATGAATGGTGGGGGGAAGCTTGATCATTAGGGCCTTTGTTACGCGCCATACCAGAGGGGTGAGGGAGCCCGGCCCCGAAAGTTCTTTGTTGTGTTGCCACTGTCTGCCGTGGACTGACGTCTCTTTCGCGTAATAGGTGCATCTGTCGCGATCCAGGAATTCGAATTCTAAATATATTACTGTGGATACAGGGTAACCAGGAATGAATCAACAAATATAACACATTTAAAACTCTTTTCCTATATACAAGCATTCTTCTCTTTACAATGTAACATATTTAAATAACATTATATAACACTTTCATTAAAATAAAATAAATTTAACATGAAACATGCACCTTATAAGAATACATATAACGTACTCAATGTTTAATATTGCCCATGTATAACTGCAATGGGATACAATTTTCATTGATCATGCAAGCAGACTTTGTGACATAGAAGTACTTCTTTGGAAAGGTTCAAAAGTCTAGAACTTCTTGCTGTATCGTCTTAGTAGATATAAATGTTTTAATTAAAACACTCCCCTTCCACATGACTAAGATCAAGTTGAATAATTAACAGCATAAATAGAATGTTTGTGATGTTTAGAGAATTTAGTAAACTTTAAAAATTTTATAAACGTAAAATTGTCCCACTGTGTTGTGCTTTTAACAAATTATTACAAACCAAGAAGGTATCTCGCAATTCTCCGTTCACTTCTGTGGTTCAATAATAAACGTAGACTGGCCTGGAATTATTGGAAAAACGGAAATATAAATGTCCTACCTTTTCGTTGAACTTGGATAGTGACATGAACAACTCACTTGTTATTCCACTAGATTACTGCATCGATATGAAAGGTTCCCGAGCCTTCTTCTTTACGCCGGAATACCTCTCCTAGCATCTTAAAAAAATACAAGACCCATACATTCTTCATAACAGCATCCAAAACGGTAATGGACCTTGGAACTCAATTTGATGATCCGCTTTTCTTCTTATGTCGTCAATTTCATGAGTTTGCGAGGAAACTTACATTTACTATTAATTCGGGCACGCCCAAGCTGCGCCCCTTTTACCAGCAATATTAATTCTGACTAGCGACAAGTCCCTGTCACTTAAATTACTTCGTACTATTTAAACTATTCCTTCATGGCCTGTCTCTTCCTTAACCTCCCTCTCCATAAATGTTTCAAAGAATCCCTCTTCCTTTTTTCCCCTTGACAACGAGCATTATTAGACTCCAAGTGAGCCAACCCTGCTTTCCTTGCCCGCAATGACCGCTAAGAGCGTTCGGAGAATAACTCTTCTCTCGGCTCTTTTTCGTTACAAACTCAAAGTCGGTTAAAAGTCAAAGTTGGTATTTAAGTTGAATATCCTTCAAGGCTGCAACGCGAAGATTTTGCAGAAAATTCCTCTTTCTAAAATTACCCTTCACATGGGCAATCTTTCGAAATTTTTGATTTTCTCAAAACTGACTGTGACGATTTTTATTAAAGTGCCATATGCTTAAGATATTTTTATGGCAAACGGAATGTATATATGAATTTTCTGGCTGTAGTCCATATAGTTCTGGTTGCTCTTGATGACTTTTGCTTCACTGGTAAACCGTAAGAGATAGATAAAATCTTACTGTACAAAAATGTAGATATCGTCAAAACACGTAATTTATGTCTAATTGAATCTTTTTTTTTGTGGAGTGAATCATTTTGTAGATATTCCTTGTTGTTTGTGTGAGTTTTGGCACTTAAACTTTTCTCGAATGCAAGCCCCTTATTCACTTTTTTGTCTTGATCGTGCAAAGAGAACGGAATTTCAAAGCTTTAAAAGATTTGACTATCGTTCAAAGACTCCTTGTATTAGCTTTTCCCCTGCAAACAAAATTAGTAATAAGATAATTTTTGCAAATATTTACCTCGACTAACATGAGGAAGATAAGAGTTTGTAAGAATAGTTAGTACAACAGTAGAGAAGGTTATTATAGTGCAATGCAACAGATCTTTGTTTTCTTTTTTTGTATTTGGGTAATCTCTGTAAACCTGCTGATGTTGGTTTTGTGTTAATTTATGTCATTCTGTACAAATACATTATTTGTTTTCAGCTACTATTGCTGATGCTCTGATGACTGGGTGCTCAAAATGTAGCGAGAAACAACAGGCCGGTGCTGAGAAAGTGATGAAGTTCTTGGCAAATGAGAAACCGGACTTGTGGAAAGAGCTGACAGATAAATATGACCCCGAAGGAACGTACCGCAAGAAGTACCAGAAGGAAGCTGAAGAACATCATATCAAGCTATAATAATCATCCTGATGTCTTTCAAAATTCTCGAACATTTCATTGGACAGTAAGAATGCAGTAGAATAAAAGTTCCCCTTTACAGAATCAGAAGAATATAACGATATCTTAGAAAATAGCTCGCACTTTCTTTACTAAATGTTCATTTCCACGAATAATGTCTGATTAACTCTTGAGAAATTAAATATTCACTACAATTAAAAAATTTTTAAAATAGATAAGCTGGATAATTGCCAAAAAACTGCTATATTTTGTCTATAAATAAAATATTTCACAGAAGAAAGCGTTGCACAACAAAACGCTTTTGTTTCTTGTTGATAAATATTTTCCAGTCTGTCTCCTCTTCCTTTCATCCATTTCCACTTTATATCAATATTTAGTATCAAGTAAAATTTCACATTCATATGTTAAATACTACAATAATGCATGTATATCGAATAAGGTAGCTGGAAAGTCAGTAGACCTTTGATTGGCATTTGTACACTAAACGAATTTAGCAAATGGGACCATCTTTCAGTATCTTATCGTCTTACGGTGCGTCGCAATGGCTGAGAGATGACTACTAACCAAGGTACTCCTTGAGAGTTGAGTTGCAATATGAAGCTAGCGCTGTAATGAGAACAAGAAAAATTTGGGGGAGGGGGGAAGGGAAGACATACAGATATACCTGGACTCTAAATACCTATTATGCAAAAGGTAAATGTCGCTTGAACTAAGTAGAATTTTTGTGTTAAACAAATGTGTTATAAGAAAATGTTTAACACTGTTCTTAGAATCACAAACACGTAAAGATTTTACAGCAAACATAACGATATATTGTAGGCTATTGTACAATATAAAAATATTTAATCCTATAAATGTTTCCTTATTTTTATACTGGCATTAAAATTCTAATTGAAATAGCTTTAAACATGCTTGTCTATTACGTTATATTATCGTATAATATAATTTCTGCTTTCGAATGAAAAGTTTTATTATAATACCCCTAAAGCCCTAGCTGACCACGGGCCCTTAAACCCTATACTCTTCTAATATGTAAGCTAAACCACCTTTCTTGGTTGGCATTAATATTTAATTACTTTGCTTGCCATAGACCAATAATCTGACACGTGTAGCTTCTGATGTATAATACATGCTGTAAATGGTGTAACAGGTGAGTAACGATTTAGTGAGCCGTCAGATATAATAAATATTTCTCTTTCATGTCGATGTGTCATTGGTTATTACTATGTCCAGCCAGTATTTTGAAAACTGTTATCATTGGAGAGGGGCAAAGAGAGGGAAAGAAGGAGAAGCTAAGAAGACTTCGTTAATTAATCATGATATCCTTGCATTTTACTAAAGTGGCTTTCTGTACATCCCTAAGACAGTGATGTTTGTTGGTTTGATTATTATCTGGACAAAAGCTCTTAGCCTTCCTCTTGGGTGTTCTGAGATCTTCTAAGACAATAACTCAAATATGAACAGATTGGAATTGAACAATTAGAAACCTAAGGTGGAATCAAAATAACAAAACTAAACATTTCATTCTCAACCGATATTTATCAATTGGAGTTCTTGCTTCCTCTAGTACTGCGATGCCCAATCTTTTCTGTTTAGAGATCTTACGCAAATAGCTGCTATTCCCTCACCCCCTTTTAGTCTGAGGGTGAATCAGCTAGTGCCCGTGGCATGTAGAATCACAGTCAGTATTCAATGACGGACACAAACAGGCGAATCAATGCCAGTTTCTAAGTCACACCTTGTATTTTCTGGGAATGACCTTTTCATTCTGCATGAGTTTTGTATAAATGGTGAACAGTAAGAGACAAACAAAACTTCCCCTCCGAAGGAATATGGCCTTGACGTGGCGGAGGGGCTCAGTACCCGATCCAGACGGCCTGCTAAGTGTCATTTTTTACTACAGGTAGGCAAGAGGTGAGGGGAAGCAAAGAACATTCCAAAACGGGTAGATGAGGCTCGGTAGTCTTGGTCGAAGACTCATCTAGGAAAAGAGGACTCTGAAATCACACTCCCCCAGGGGGTCCTACAACGATAGTTACGGATTTGGCGTACTCGGGGCCCGAGACATACTCTCAATTGGTTTGCTCTAAGAGGTGAGAGGGGACCTGCCAAATGCCCAAGCAACTTTGGTCCACTTTTGTGTTTGACCACCTGATACCTCCCTGCACACAGTCTGATGGATAACCTACTCGAGGGTTGTAGGAGGATGGGGTGACGCAAGGGGTGACTGGGTAACCGCGTAAGTCCCAGCCCCTGGTTATCATGTAGGATCTGTGTGCGTATCCGCTGATAAAGGTCAGTCCGGGGGAGGGGCCATTGCATGAGATGATGCACTCCTGAAGGCGATTGGGTCCCTCTGTATATACATGGGGAGGTGAGACCCTAGGGTGAGCAAGGTCCAGGCCAGGACTCTCACCTAAGCCGGGGTGGCGCCCAGGAAGTGAGCATGCCATCGGAGACATTTGCAATGGTGGAGGATATAATCGCCATGAGTTCTGTTAAAGCTCAAAAAACCAAACAAGCCAAAGTTAGTGAAAAGGAAGTAGCAGAGTTGAGTGGTACTCGCCACTTAGTCATAACAAGAGGAAGGTAAAACATTCAGATCGGTGAATCCATTCGTGATACAGAAGGGTCTGGATAAGATAGCTGGCCAGTTAAGTACTGCACAAGATCTCGGAACGGCACGCTGCTGGTTGAATCTATTTCAGCAGCACAGGCAGCTATTATTTTAAAAGCTAACATGTTAGCCAGCTATCGGTGCGTGTAGAGATGCACAGAACGCTGAACTCCTCTCGCGGTGTTGTGAACACACGCGCATTGGACGATATGTCCTATGATGAAATTAAGGAGAACCTAGCAGATCAAGGTGTGATAATTGTTTATCGGAAAGATGGAGACGAACATCTGCCTACCCGTGCCCTTTTCCCTACCTTTAATCGGGTAGATCTCCTGCAAAGGATAAAGGCTAGGTATGAGGCCATAGAAGTAAGACCTTATATTCCGAGCCCGCTTAGATGTTACAAATGTCAGCGCTTTGGTCATACAAGTGACACGTGCAGTGGTAGAGCTACCTGCGTGAACTGTGGAGGCATCGCTCATGACGATGACTGTACATCAGCTCGCAGCTATGTTAACTGCAGGGGAGAACATCCAGCAAACTCCCGAGAATGCCAAAGGCATCGCATAGCAATCAGCTCTTATAACATTTCACTATCACTTAGAGTCCATTGTACTCCCATATTTGCCTTGCACCTGCAAGAAAACTAATAAGATAAAATATTTTTTGAAACTGCTTACGTGGTTAAAATGTAGTATACCGAGTGCCCAGTCATCCCGAATTGGGGTAAATAGGTAACCGTTAATGCGCTAAAGGAGTTGCAGAACGCACCGGGGTAAATATAGTCAGTGGCGTGAGCGAGCTTCCTGCTGCACTTAGTGAAGACGAGAGGTGAGAGATACTTCCCAGATTGAACTATCATATGTAGTCCATCACAATATACTATAAACAGCCAAGAAGATTCTTACAATGTTTTGTATTTTTACTTACAGGGACTTTACTTTCCAGGAAATAAACTCACTCCGGTATATTATGTAATATTACGGATTACATTATAAAGTGCCGTGACAAAATACATGCAAACATGAGGACACATAATGTTTCATTAGTACTTAATCGTTTCTTAGTAATGTTATTGTATTTTATTATTAGATATTGTTGCTATTCTTCTTATTATTGTTATTACTAAATTACTATTTTACTATTTTTATTATTTATTACTAACTTTTATTGGAGTGATGATGATGATGATGATCATCATCATCATTATTATCATTATTATTATTATTATTATTATTATTATTATTATTATTATTATTATTATTATTATTATTATTATTATTATTATTATTATTATTATTATTATTATTATTATTATTATTATTATTATTATTATTATTATTATTATTATTATTATTATTATTATTATTATTATTATTATTATTATTATTATTATTATTATTATTATTATTATTATTATTACGTGCCCTCTGGTTTGCATGTATTTTGTTACGGCTCTTTACAATCTATAATCCGTAATGTTAGATATTATACGGGAGTGAGTTTATTTCCTGGGAAGTAAAGTCCTTGTAAGTAAAGTGGAAAAACATTATAAGAACCTTTTCGGTTGTTTATGGTCTATTATCACGGGGAACTACCTCTCATCTCTCGTCTTCGCTAAGAGGCAGAAGGAAACTCGCTCACGCCACTGACCGGATTTGCCCCGGTGCATTCTGCAACTCTTTTAACGCAAGAAGGGTTTACCTATTTACTCCGATTCCGGATGAACTGGTATGTAGAAATAATCATTTGCAAGAATAGTGTGTATGAGGGCGAGGAAAGCTCTAAATATAATTATTTGCGGACGGAGTTTCTCCAAATTGAAATATTATTAAATGCCTCTATCGCAATAGGCTACACCTGGTGTACCTTATAAGACTACACACTTTGACAGATATCGATAGATACGTCACTAATGAACAGTTGTCTATCATATAAGATTTGAAAATGCTTTCGTAAATCAAACGAAGGAGGTAAACACAACCTTCCCTCTTTCACAAACATTGGACATCGCTGTCGTAATTTATTAATTTTTCTACTATGTATGCACAGCAGGTAGGTAAAGTATTATATTGGAACCAGAATTTCAATGTCGAGATTTCACCGGAAACTGAGGTCCAATAAATACAAGCAAAAGGCATTTTTAGGTAAAGAGTAGTGTGTAGTGTGTATCTGTCAGTGAATAGCAGAACTCAAAAATGAAAAGTCGTTTAAAACTTATGTTGGTATTTAACTTTAATATCTCTCAAGAATGCAGCACAAAGGTTATGAAGAAAATTCCTCCACCTAATCTAACCCTTACAAGGACAATTTTTCAAAAATTCTGCCTCTAATAATTTTGATTGAGATGCCATTTGTTTAAGATATTCTTATGGTAAGTGAAACGTATATGTTTAATTTTCTGGTTACAGCTGTCGTATAGAAATACAACTTCTGTGACATGCCAACGTAACGCATCCCTAAGTAATATGATACCATCCCTCGCCCATGTTTACTTGTAATTATTTTTAACTGGAAAACATAAATAAGTTAAGGCTCTTATATGAGTCAGCATAGAAAGTGTGTGGACCTTGTTTTATTTTTTGTGCTGCGTAAGCAATTATCCCAACGGGGGTGTTAACGGCCTTTAAAGCTATAAGACATCCCGTTGGAAATGATTGGGTGTTACTTATGTCCTGAACGTCGTCTGTGTAACGCTGGCAGACCTGTTGCCAGTATTCAACGAGGACTTTACTAAATTCTTGAAGTTTTACTAATAAACTTCTTCTCACCTTTGAATTGTGCCTTATTAATTGCTGAGCTGCCTTGTTCTCGAGCTAAGGCTCGGGGCTTACCTACAATCCCAAAATCTATAGTCGTGTGTGCAAAACACCGTTACACGACATCTGGTGGTAGCGGCGGGATTACAAGGCGATTACAAGGCGAAGCAATCAAGAAGACGGCACTTCTTCGACTTCGACTGATTCAGGGTGTCTTCTGAAGAGCTGAATCAGACCTTCATCTTCATCTTCTAGAACTTCGCAGATCTTTCATCGAGGTGGAAGACCTGCAGTACTTCAGGAGGGACGGCGCCCACGAACCTCCGAAAGTCTTTGCTTCCTCTAGCCGAAGGCCGGCGCAGCCCGTCCGCCTTCTGGTGTCGAGCTCGTCAACAAGCCTGGTTGTCAGCTGGGGTCCTCGAGGGGACACAGATCTACTCAGCAAGCCTGCAGCTATCCTTCTTCGCGGTGACAACTACACCTGGACAGTCCCGAGGGACGGCGAGACTCCCTTCATTCTTTCCAAGTAAGTCCTCACCATCGTTATATCTGGCATTGTGTTAATCGTAGACAATCAGGCTAAGTAACCCTTGCCATGTCTTTCGCAAGTAGAAGTAAAGTAGAATTTCCTACAGAACCAGGACGATGAGGTGGAAGAAACGAATAGTTTCGTGTCAGTAGCTACTGCAGTTATATTATTGGAAACAAAATTTGACGGAAATCCAAAAGATTTGCAGGAATTTATAGACAATGTGGAAAATGCTTATAGCATTTTATCTCCAGCAGATCATCCTACATTTTTGAAATTTGTTTTAGCTAGAATTACTGGAGATGCTAAGGTAACTTTAAACTTCAAGGAAATGCCCGCTGCGGGGGCTACCTGGGAAAATGTTAAGGAAAAATTAGAAACGCACTATGCAGCTCACAGAACGTTAGATTATTATGCTAATAAGTTGTTTACTAGCAAGCAGACACACAATGAAAATGTAACTCCCCACTGAGTAGAGGTGCAAGAGTAGAAAAGATGACCTCCGATTTAATACGATCCACTTCAAAAATAATGAATAATTGGAATTATGATAGGAAAATGGGAGGCAGAGATACAATAGTGCATTTAAGTAGAGCATGTTTTGTACAAGGTTTGGCAGATGGGCAAGTTAAGACTATAGTTAGGGTGAAATGCGATCAAATGTCGATGAAACAATTAATTGAATTAGCAGTAGAAGAGGAAAGTGCACAAAGGTCTTGCGAAAAAATTTAAGGGTTATTACGGAGAAAGAAGGGCAATGGCAAGTAACAGTTCCCACCAGTTCCAGGGTGCTCGCATGGGCGTAAAGAGCAGGCCTGAGAACGTGAGGCGCGGACCATCAGGGGTTCACGCGATAGCACCTATAATGTGTTTTAGGTGCGGTAAACAGGGGCATGTTGATAAAGAATTCAGAGGGAAGCCTACTGCAAGGCATGCCGTAAAGTTGGACATGAGACGAGGGAATGTCTCGCACAGGGGAAACAGGCAGTAGGGCTACCTGTGAAACCTGTGGTAAGTCCAAATGAAAGTAAAGGTGTGAAAGAGAACCTGACAAACAAAATAGGTATGAAAGAGGACCTAGCAAGCAAAATAGGTGTGAAAGAGAACCTGGCAAGCAAAATAGGTATGAAAGAGGACCTAACAAACAAAATAGGTATGAAAGAGGACCTAACAAACAAAATAGGTATGAAAGAGGACCTAGCAAGCAAAATAGGTGTGAAGGAGAACCTAGCAAGCAAATTAGGTATGAAAGAGGACCTAGCAAGCAAAATAGGTATGAAAGAGAACCTAGGAAATAAGTTTAATGTTACTAAAGGGGTACAGGAAAATCCTTACGTAGTTTTTGTATTAAGTAATGATTTAAAGAAGGGTTATGGAGAAGCACTGATTAACACAGGGCCAGCAGTCTCTCTGGTAAGACAAGAAGCATTACGGTCAAAGAAAATAAAGAAAGAGGAAGTTAGTTTTCAAACAATAACTGGGGAAAGGTTCAAGGTTTTTGGATGCGCAGAAATAAGTTTCAGCAACGTAATGTTTGGGCCGAATCATAAATTTTATGTAGTTTCGCATCTACCTGAAACATTAGACCTGCTACTAGGAAGGGATTGGTTAGAGGCACACAAAGGTGAATTAAGGGTCCCGTGGAAGCATGCGGCAATAAAAATAAAACCGATGAGTGAAGTTTTAGTAGAGTTTGATACATCAGAGCAAGGTGTAAGGTACTGTAAGAAACAGGAAGTAGGTGATAATTTAGTTTGTGCTGAAAGCATTGTAAACTGTAAGGGAGGAAAGTTTTGCTGTTTAATAGTTAATTTAAATGAAGATGAGAGAATAGTGGCAGTAACTCCGCAATTGACAAAGTCTGATATAAAAGGGAAATAAATTAGAATAAGGAAGGAAAGGAGAAGCGAACTACTGCTTTCTAAGTTAAGGGTTGCACATGTAAAAGAGGGGTTAGAAGAGTTGAAAGAAATTTGTTTGGAATATAACGATATATTTAGGTTACCAGGGGATAGGCTTACAGAGACTAAGGCAATAACACATCACATCCCAACACCATCTTTACCACCTGGTAGATATATCACATTAAAGAATTACAGAATACCAGAACAGCACCAACAGGAGGTAAATAAGCAAGTGCAAGATATGCTAGACCAGGACATTACAGTCCCGAGTTCGAGCCCGTGGAATTTTCCAATTTTGGTAGTTCCAAAGAAAGTGGATGCTTCGGGTACTAGAAAATGGAGGATTTGTATTGACTTTAGGAAATTAAACGAGGTGACAGTAGGTGATAGCTATGCTCTACCCAACATACAGGAAATTCTAGATAAATTGGGAAGGTCTCGTTACTTTTCGGCTTTAGATTGTGCAAGTGGTTATTGGCAAATACCCTTAGCACCAGAGGACCAAGCAAAAACTGGCTTCAGCACCAGCGAAGGTCACTTTCATTTTACCAGAATGCCCTTTGGATTAAAATCAGCCCCCGCTACTTTTCAAAGGTTAATGAACACCATATTGATGGAATTAATTGGAATTAGATGTTTGGTTTACTTAGATGATGTAATTATTTTTGGTGAAACTTTAGAGGATCATAATTCTCGGTTAAGACAAGTTTTTCAAAAGTTGCGAGAAAATCAAATGCAATTAGAACCAGATAAATGTGAATTTCTTAAAAGCGAATTGCAGTATTTAGGTCACGTAGTTACTGCAGAAGGTGTTTATCCTGATCCGAAGAAGGTTGAAGCTATAAGTAAATTTCCAAAACCTAAGACACCCAAAGATATAAAGTCATTCTTAGGCTTGGCAGGTTATTATAGAAAATTTATTCCAGCATTTAGCAAAATTGCTAAACCGCTTAATGATTTGTTAAAGAAAGGAACAGAATGGGAATGGTCGGAAAGGCAGGAACAAAGCTTTCAGGAATTAAAGGGTAAATTGTTGGAATATCCAGTATTGCAATTTCCAGACTTTACGCAACCCTTTGTTTTGGCAACTGATGCGAGTAATTATGCAATTGGGAGTATTCTAAGTCAAGGGAAAATTGGTAGCGATAGGCCTATAGCTTTCGCAAGTAGGATATTGAATGACGCAGAAATAAACTATAGCACAGTGGAGAAAGAGTTACTAACTATAGTAGGTCTTGTAAGCATTTCCGTCCATACTTACTAGGAACAAATTTCACAGTGGTAACAGATCATAAACCTCTTTTATGGATTTTCAATGTTAAGGATCCGAGTTCGAGACTTCTTAGATGCAGACTGTTATTGGAAGAATATGAATTTCAAATAGTGCATAAATCAGGTAGCAAAAATGTAAACGCAGATGCGCTTAGTAGGTATCCCCTTCCAGAAATCAATGCTGTTCTAAAAAAAGAGGAAGAAATTTCTAAAGAAAGAAAGCAGAGATTACTGAAAGAGATGCACGTATGTCCTATAGGAGGGCATCAGGGTATTCAAAGAACATATGAAAGGTTAAAATTGTACACTTGTTGGCCTAATATGTTTAAGGATGTAGAGAATTACATAAAACTATGTTCGACTTGTCAACTAAACAGACACTTCCAAACACTAAAGCTGAATTGCAAATAACAGACACACAATCACAACCTTGGAATAAGGTGTACTTGGATATTGTAGGTCCATTGTCAACTTCAGATTCAGGAAATAAATATTTATTAACATGTCAGGACAATTTGACTAAATATTTGATAGTAATTCCCATGATAGATCAGAGTGCAAACACTGTGGCGGATAAATTTGTAAATGAAATTATTCTTAGGTATGGGATTCCTGATGAGATTTTAACAGATCAAGGATCTCAATTTATGAGTCAGGTATTTCAAGACTGTTGCAAATTACTTAAGATTAAGAAGTTGCACACAAGTGTTTACCACCCAGAAACCAATGGAAGTTTGGAAAGATCACATAAGGTTATTGTAGAATATTTGCGTTGTTTTGGAAACAAGTTACAAACTGACTGGGATAAATGGGTTAATTTTGCAAGCTTCACATATAACACAACCCCTCATACTGCAACCAAGTGTACACCTTATGAATTGTTATTTGGTAGAAGGGCAAATCTGCCAGGGATATTGCAAAGAGAGCCTCAGCCATTGTATAATTACGATGATTTAGTGAGAGAAATTAAACAGAAATTCCAAGTAGCATGGCAACAAGCAAGGTCTAATTTACAGGAGCGGAAAGAAAAATAGTGTAAAAAATTTAATGAAACTATAAAGGCAAGGAAATATGCCAAAGGAGATTTGGTGTTAGTATATAATGAGCAAAGAAAGAAACTAGATCGTTTATGGAACGGACCTTATGAAGTGACCGAGGTAAAGGGCCCAAACGTTTCGTTGAAAAAGGTAGGAATAATAGCTAAAAGGACAATCGAAAGTAATGTTAATAGGACCAAACCTTATTTTGCAGGTGCGATGGAAGATGAGGGTTAGTTATCTGATCGTTTTATTGTGGTGGTGGGAACAGCTTCAGGGAGAAGCGTTAGGAACTGTGGTTGAAGAACAAGAGATAAAAGCTCAGGTAAAAGTAATTAGCAATCAGGCAGCCGTTTACTTCGACCATGTAGGAACATTGTATTCTTATCCAGCAGAGTGGAGTTTCTTCACATATGTAGGTTTAGAACCTGTAAAACAGCTGTGGAGAAAGACAAAACAACAGATTACAGTTCTGATACAAACATGTGAAAAGGTAAAAAATGAAACATGGTATATGTATACCGATTGTAAACCTTCCATTCCGTATCTACATTCAAAACGTAAAGTGATAGACAGGCTAAAAGATGTCTTAGGCGATTTGATAGGGTTGAATCAAAATGTTAGACGCAAGCGCAGCCCTCTAAATTTCATTGGTAGGGCATTAAATCTTCTTTTTGGAACAGCTACTGAAGATGAACTTCAAAAATATGCTAAACACATAAGAAATTTAGAATCAGATCATAGGGATTTTTTGCGAATAGCTTCGGAAAAGATGCTTGTTTTAAAATCTACACTGATCACTATGAATTCCACTGTTAAAGAAGTAGCATTAAATGAAAATAAAATTAAGGAAGTAATAGAGAAGTTGTCATTAGAAACAACAAGACAAAATGCAGCTTTACGTTATGAACTGGAGACAAGTATGGTAATAAATGAATTAATACAACAGATTCAAAGAAGGATTGAAAAGTGTCAAAACACTTTCGATCTTCTCATTAACGTATATTTGAATTCACAAAAAGGAATTTTACAGCCTCAAATTATCACAGTGCAAAAGATAAGAGAGCTTCTAAAAAAGGAAAGCATGCCAGATCTAACGATGTTCCCTCCTTTCCCTTCTTCACAACTTTTGTCCTTGATCCAGCCAACAATTTATACTCAGGGATCAATGTTGGTTTATGTTACCAAAAATACCATTGTTGCATGAGAAACAATATCAGTTGTATAAAATATTGCCATTTCCAGTGCTTATGCAATTAAATTTGACTGCAAAGTTCATTGACTATCCGAAAGACTATATTTTTGTGGACAATCTACGACAACAATATGGATACTTAACAGTGATGGACTTGGAAAAGTGTCATAATCCAAATAAGTTAACCTATGTGTGTTCAGAAGCGATGCCTATTCTGACTTATGTTCCAGGTCAGGATTGTATAGCCACATTACTACATCCAAACACCCAAGAATTACCTCAAAATTGTAATGCAAAGTACTTACCTTTAGCTCACACCCTTTGGATACCATTATATATGAGTAATGAATGGTTATATGTGGCACCGCAAGTTGAACTGTTTACAACTATTTGTAATGAGAAAAGTGAATCTCATAGACTTTTAGGAAAAGGACTAGTGTCCTTAGGTAAATTATGTAAAGGGTTAACAGCAAGAAGTGTGTTGTATCCACTGGCCCATTTTGAGACAAACAATACCAAGGAAGACATTACTCCCTTCTCTCCTTTGGACACCGATTGTTGTATAACACTTCCTGATCAAGAAGAAATTCATAAAATTCCTTTAACCCTTCCTCTACATAACATAATGTCTTCAGTGACGGATTTGAAATTGGCCGGTTATAAAATAGACGAAGTGCAGAAATTAATTAAGGAACAGGAATCAAAGGAAGCCAATAGACCAAGGGATTGGTCAGATTTTGTATATTCTGGCTGGAGTTATGTATTATGTATGTGTATTATTTTTGTGATTTGGATATGTAGTTGTTGTTATTGTAAGTGTTGTAGAGATTGTAGCACCTGGTTATTTAAACAATGTCCACCGAAGAAGTGTACTGACTCAGTAGGTGAACATGTGAGAGCCTTAGTTAATGTTCATGTGAACAGCGGGGCAAATGCTAGATCGCAGATACTGATTGATGGACAGGGTTATCAAAGGTTACCAGTAATAACTTCACAGCCTGAAAGGTCAGGTCAGGATTTTGAAATGGGGTCTGCATCTGAGGAGGAGATTAGACTACCGTCTCCAGTAGAATTTCGCAGGTCCTCCAGGCTAAAGGCAAAAGAAGATGTTGCCTCCAAGGGGTGGATGTTCTCAAAAGCTTGAGCTTGTCGTAAGACAGCAACAACCTTTTTCTTAAGGGGGGAGGTGTCGTATAGAAATACAACTTCTGTGACATGCCAACGTAACGCATCCCTAAGTAATATGATACCATCCCTCGCCCATGTTTACTTGTAATTATTTTTAACTGGAAAACATAAATAAGTTAAGGCTCTTATATGAGTCAGCATAGAAAGTGTGTGGACCTTGTTTTATTTTTTGTGCTGCGTAAGCAATTATCCCAACGGGGGAGCTAACGGCCTTTAAAGCTATAAGACATCCCGTTGGAAATGATTGGGTGTTACTTATGTCCTGAACGTCGTCTGTGTAACGCTGGCAGACCTGTTGCCAGTATTCAACGAGGACTTTACTAAATTCTTGAAGTTTTACTAATAAACTTCTTCTCACCTTTGAATTGTGCCTTATTAATTGCTGAGCTGCCTTGTTCTCGAGCTAAGGCTCGGGGCTTACCTACAATCCCAAAATCTATAGTCGTGTGTGCAAAACACCGTTACACGACATAGCTTATGTACTCCTGTTTACTTTTGACAACAGTTACATAACTGGTAAACCGTAAAACATTGACCAAATCTTACTATATAAAACGTAGATCTCCTTAAAAAAAGACTAGTTATGTCCAAATGCGGAGATATTCATTATTATTTGTGTGAATTTGGCAATTCTTAGATCTTTTCTCAAATGGATGGCCATTGTTCACCTTTTTATCTCTTGGTCGTGCAAAGAGAATGGAATTTCAAAAGTCTGGTATAGCGTCCAGCTTTAAAAGATTTGACTATCGCTTAAAGCCTACTGTATTCCCATATTCTCCAAGGACCAAAAAGAAAATTAGCAATAAAGTAATTTCTGTAAATGTGTATCTGGACTAACATTCAGAGGAGTAAGAGTTTGTAAGAGCAGTTAGTGCAAACGTAGAGAAAGTCATGTGAGTGCAACACACCAGACTTTTTTTGTGTTTTTTTTTTTTGTTTTTTTTTTGTTTGCTTTTACCATCACATTAACAGCGTTGCGACTGAAAGGTAGATTTCGTAACACCTGGCTAAATAAAAAGCACTGAATACAGCAAAAACATAAGAAGTGCATTATATATTTTCTTAAATAATTAAAACTTATAAGTTTAACAGCTTTAAGTATGTGCTGCTTTAAGAACAAATTTCCTCAAAACAGATGACCTAAATAAAGTTTCAAAAATGCCTTCTCAAGAAAATAACCAGCAAGCTAGAAATTCTTTAGCTTCAGACTGCTTGAACCCAGAATGTCAATACAAAAATGCAAGCACTAAGGTCAATGGTAGGTAAACACTACATAATTGTATAAAATAATAAACAAAATTAAAACAATAAATCAAGGTTCTAAAAAAGTATTAAACTTTATTTGTGGAGCTTAAGTCCACTGCACTATTCTGCCAAAAAGTAAATATTTCACTATATTTGTAGGAGTTAACCTAACATTTTCCCCATAACATTTATGAGAGCTCTGTTTACAAACACCAACAGTGTACGAGGGAGGGGGTGGTTTGTTACCTGCGACGTCGCTGACAGAAGTACAGTGACACTTCAACTTTATTTCCTTTCGTGCTAGATTTAATATTTAGAGACTCCTGTGCGCATTTTGAAATTTACCTAAACGTCTATCGTTAAAAGGTTTACATCTGTCGTATAAAGATACAACTTCTGTGACATACCAACGTAAAGCATCCCTAACTAACATGATATCATCCCTCACCCATGTTTATTTTATATTTAGTTTAAACCAGAAACAGAAATAAGTTAAGGCTCTTAGGTGAGTTAATACAGAACACTCAGCTAAAACGCGTGTGGCAAGTGTGTGGACATTGTTTTCTTTTCTTGTGCTTACGCAGCAATGACCTCAACTGGAAAGTTAATGGTGTGTAAAGCTATAAAACATTCCGCTGGAGATGTCTAGCTGGTTACTTATGTTCTGACATTCAACTGTGTAACGCTGGCGGACCTGTCGCCAGTATTCAACGAGGACTTTACTAAATTCTTGGAGTTTTACTAATAAACTTCTTACCTTTGAATTGTGTCTTATTAATTGCTGAGCTGCCTTGTTCTCGAGCTAAGGCTCGGGGCTTACCTATAATCCCGAAATCTACAGTCGTGTGTGCAAAACACCGTTACACGACACATCAATTACTTCTGCGAAGTTCCTCTATCTATGCATTGTGAGGTAGGTATCTGCACGACCCGACTCCCGGTTCCAGCATTTCTATCTACCTTTGCAAGTCCCCACCAATAATTTGGAAAATTCTACCATACCTAAAATACGCACATTAAGATTTTGTTACCAATAGCGTTAAAGGGATCTTTAACATTGTGGCACCGATAGAAGACAGCGGCAATGCAAAGGCTCGGGGCCAGACTGCCTCACATCATATATGAGGCCAGGAGCAAACAAAGGCGCTCAAGGTCTAGCTTCCCCAGACCACTCACCGGCAGCTTGTGTATACGTGACAATGAGCGCAGTACTACAAGGGGCTTTTGGAATGATTCGAGAGGCGTTTCTTGACTGGCATATTTGTAGAGGTTCCAGAAAAGATTGTAGAAAGCTCAATGTTAGGTCTTTCTCGCTATCTAAGCAGGCGAGGTGACGAGAGGAATGAGTATTTGGTTACGGACATGAGTCATCACAGCAGTCGTCTCTGGTGGCATCTGCAGTGCAGGCGCCGGCGTTGTCGGCGTCCGCAATGTCTTTCTGCAGGATGCAGAGGAAACAGCATCTGGCCGGTGAAGTACCTCGACACTCCACATCTCATGCAGTACAGCATTGGCTGCGGAGGCGGTGCTGCTGTGTTGGACAATGAGCCGTAGTAGTGGCATTTTGACTGCGCTTGCACAATTTGCAGTCACTACTACCTACTGGCTATCTCCAATAGCTCCAGCGACGTTAGTCCCGGGCAGAGAAAATTCGGATGACCCTCCTTGCACAAGGCCGGTGTTTCTGCTTTGCTGCAAGCACAAATTTTTTCTGCAGGTCCTTGGACAAACTGGGGCGGCTGTCCAGGTGAGGCTTCACCAGTGAGCAATCAAACCTGCTTGCTGGTGAAGCGGCTGTACTTCTTCGGCCGTAGTAGAAGCTACGGTGACCCTCCTCCTGGAGTGGCACATGTTAAGCTGCAGTCTCGATGACTGCCTATTTCGCGCTACTACTACCACCACATGTTATCTAGGTCTGGCCACCCTCGGAGTAAATCAACTTTTTCGTCACACTCAAACCGCATAGGCAGTGGCGATAAGGCGTTAGTCTCCGGTGAGTTGTAGCCCTAAGCTGTTGAGTTTCGCTATGTTCACAAAACTCGGTTGAAAACTGAGTGTATCCGTGATCGAAAGTCTTGTTGAGACGTGGGGAAATGAGTTACCGTACAGAGATGAGTCGAGATAGCTTAGAACTGTGACATTGCTTGGCCTTTTTTTTGGGGGGGGGGGCGGGGGTTGTTCGAGTGTCAGTGAAGATGAAGTGTAGAATGTTTTTGGGCTGTTAGACACGATCGACGTGTCAGAGGGTACATGCATTAGCGTAAGAGACGGGAATACCGCATGACTATGGAAATAGAATCATTCGCTTTTTCTGCAAACGTGGTCAGCAAAGACCTAGATGGGAGTGGAGCTTGCTACCATGTAGTAATGTTGAGTAACCGGATGGTACTTAGGAGGCTTGTAAGACAGTAATTCATAGGAGAGCAGCAAACTATTTCAAAGGAAATCGCCTATAGATGACAGAACAGATCTTTAGTTGTATAAGTCTAGAAAAACAACTTTCAATCGAGAGTGTGGCAAGAAATTTCCACAAAGAAATATATTTAAATCTTTAATTGTTTGAATCTTCAATTTCCAAAAGAGTGGTAATTTTAATTATATAAATTGTCATTATTTTCCAAATTATAACTAAACATCCAGTGAAAGTTGTTCATAAATAGTGTATAGCTGTATAACTGTGCAACATACTGCAGATTTAGCACTACACCCAACCTCAATAACACCCACTTTCATGTGTATTTAGGGAGCCTCAAAACGTGTATTTGCTGTGAAATCCTGGTATAGAATTTGTGAGGAATGTATTACCTTCTACAATTGACTTGGTACATAAAATAAAAAATGAATACCCATTAAAGTGCTTTGTTCGCAGAGGATTATAATATGATTATGGTGCGTTTTCTAAAGAATGGCCTGAAAATAAGGAAAATAGCGTCCCGGTGCGTTTCCTAAGTTGACGGAGAGGCAGCGACATGGTTCAAACTCATCATGTGGTCAACACGCAAGGCAAAAGTTTGATCGTACCCTTCCAAATGTGAAATGCAAGCTCAGCTAGGTTATGATGCGACACCGTCAAACTTATCATTGCGGTCTCCATGTGTCAGCTAATCTTAACCGTGCTGGAGCTGCTTTTCCACCCACCAAATTCTCCGGATGTAAACTCTTGTGATTATGACTTGATCCCAAGTAAGCACTTTGTGACATTCGATACTAGACTGCTTCGATATTCTACAGGTGGCAGAGCCCTCCAGCAGAAGCATCAACAGAACAGGAACTGCCACAGGCATGCTATGTTCCTCACACCGCTGATAATGAATTGATGACAATGCTGGTTACACGACTAATTCCTACAGCATCTATCTCTTTTGTCACTATCAAAGTTACAACCTATTACAACCTATGCATACTCTCCCTTGTTAATGTCGTCACAAATAGTAACAGTGTCACACCCAGCGTCTGTTTACCCCCGTCACTCTGTAAACAGAGCTGCCCATAAGCTGTCATGCAAGATTTGTAATGTACGTCAACATTTATCCCATCACACAGTTAGGGGTTTAGGGTTGAGTCTACACAGTGATGATGTCAAAAAGGGCACACAGGCATTATCCCAAGAGAACGACTAGAACAAAATATTTAGAGATGCTGCAATGTACTCCCTTATATTATACAAAACGGTATAGATTAACCAATGCCTAATTGTAGCTTGAAACCGAAATTATAATGTGAATATAAGTAATTAATAATAGAAAGAAGTAAAAGGAGATTCTAATCAATAGTTAAGGGGAGAACGTTATAATAAAGCTGAATACATTAAAGTCTCAAGAATGAAAGCCTAGGCAGATTATGTAGGTGAGTGGTAAGATTACAATTTTGTTGTACGAGCAAAGCCCGAAAAATCCGCGGGCTGATTCGTATCTTGCCATGACATGCTCAAAAGTTGACCAATAGAAATCGCTTCCTTCGTGTCGTCCACGCAAACACATGCAAAGCAACTCACATTCGTCTTGAATCGAGCAGCCAGCGCACGTGTAACTTTGTGATTTGTACGTAAGCTCGCGCGCATACATAATTCGGTGGTTGCTAAAGGGTGACAAAGTTCAAGTATTATAGCGTTGCAGTTGAAGTTAGAAAGCTAAATTCTATTTAGATATCGTCGGCAGTTCTCCACAAATCTGGAAATTTTCAAATAAATTCAAATGTTTGGTTCCATTCCTACCACAACTGACGCATATCTTGCAGATTAGGAGGGACACCAAACACAGGAAGGAGATATCCTGGCGACGAGATCTTTTAGATCTTAAAGACGACGTCTTCGACCCAGGGGAAAGGAGTGTGCGTCAAGCTCTAGTTATAAGCTTAATGTGGTAACCTGTTAAGCAAAGAAATAAATAAAAACCTGCTCGGAGTCACAACTTCACTGCTGCTTGTGTATGTAGCAGGTGCTACCTGCTATTAGTTAATCCTTGCAATCCAGTTAACTCAAAGCAACCTTAAGGGGTTATACTTTTATTGAAACGAAAATAACCGTACAAATAAATTTACTAAATCATTCATAATATCGTGTATTTAGAGGTTTACAGTTACAGAGCACAGGGTAATAAAGTTATGTCTGCTTACCCCTTGCAACACAATTATTTAAACCTTAATCATTGTTTTCAGATAACGAAATCAAATAGAAAATATATTAAAATTAATAGAGGCGTCACCAAGTAAACAACTTCCACATGAGATTAGTACTCTGCATTATCAATTTAAACATTCCCGACTATTGAGTGGACACATTTATTGTGAGGAATCCCGCCATATATAATTAACAAATCCTTCAATTCCTTTGTACTTTTTAACTTCCACTTAGTTTCACTTACCACTGCTCTAACCACATTTCTCTCTTTTAATTCACTAGTAAGCTCTTCATCAATGTTTCCCAATCAGTTCATTTTCCATGTCGCACTTTGCAGTGTACCTACACATGATACCAATCGTTTATCCTTAACGCGTGTGGGTTGTCGACAGTTGTTCCGTCCGGCTGAATGCGAAGATTGTAAGTAAATTATTTAAACGTGGTTGGAGTACCAACCCTTAGCACAACCCCGAATCAGGAGGACCAGAGGTTTTCTGTCAGGGTCTCCTTTTCTTAGCTAAGACGATTGTTCTTCCAAGAGTAACGAAATACTCTTTTCGGAATTTGATTCAGAGTGTTCTCCTAGATGAGGGTCCTAAAGGACGGATGAGTCTTTTGTAACCTTGTACACCAAGGAAAAAAATGATTGGACGCATTAGAAAAGCATAATGTTTGTGAATCCTACGCTGTGTTTGCAGGGCGGTTTACATAAGTCGATATTTTAACATGCAGCTGAGTTTATGGATAGCTTCTGTTTCATATATCGTCTGTCGGACACAATAGTCTGTCTTGAATCACACTCGCATTTGTATACGTACTTGCAAATGTAGACAGATGCGAATATGGCCGAAAAAGTATCTACCACCCGGTATAAAAAAAAGTATAATTGCAACAGAAACTGGGTACCACATCAGAGATTTTACTTTCCCTACTACATATAGTACAAGAAAGTATTGTATTGCACCCAAAAATTCGATGTCGAGATTTCACCAGAAATGTATGTTTTGAGACCCTTGAAATCAAAAAAGACATATTTAGAAAAAGGTCCGTCTCTCTCTCTCTGTGTGTGTGTGTGTGTGTGTGTGTGTGTGTGTGTGTGTGTGTGTGTGTGTGTGTGTGTGTGTGAGTGTGTGTGAGTGTGTGTGTGTGTCTGTGTGTTAGACTGTGGATGGCATAACTCAAAAACCAAAGTAGCTATTTAAGTTTAATGTCCTTCAAGGATGCAAGACGAAGATTTTGAAGAAAATAGTCGCACCCTAAACTACCCTTTACAAGGAAAATGTTTCGAAAATTTTGATTTTATTGAAAATGGATCTAACGATTTTAATTAAAATGACATATATTTGAGATATTTTTATGACAAATGAAATGCATATCTTGAATTTTCTGGCTATAGCCCTTGTAGTCGTATTTACTCTGGATGACTTTTGCATAACTGGTAAACCGTTACAGACAGACCAAATGATACTAAACAAAAATGTACATCTTGCTAAAATATGCAATTGATGGCCAAATAAATTTTCTTGTGTCGGTCTGGGTGGCTCAGTTGGTTAGACGCTGGCCTACTGTTCCCAAGGTCGCGGGTTCAAATCCGGCCCAGGCCGATGGTTTTTAAGTATGCTTAAAAACGACACCTCCTTGTCAGTAGATTTACTGGCATGTAAAAGAACTCCTGCGGGACAAAATTCCGGCACACCGGCGACGCTGATGTGATCCTGGCAATTGACAGCTTCGTTAAACAACAAAATAAAAATAAAAATAAAAAAAATAAATTTTCTTGTAAGATGAACCATTTCCGAGATATTCCTTGTCATGTGTGTGAGTTTCAGAAAACTTAAAACTTTCGTGAAATGGAACTTCGTTGTTCATTTTATATGTTAAGCGTGCAAAGAGAACGGGATCTCAAAGCTTTAAAAGATTTGACTATCACTCAAATTCTACTGTATTCCCATATTTCCGTTCCACCTACAAGGAAAGAAACAATAACAAATTTCTGTAAATGTTTATCTCAACTAACGCGAAGAAGATATAGGAATAAGAGTTTATAAGAATGGTTAGTACAAGAGTAGAGAAACCAATGTGAGTGCAACACATAAGATTTTTTTACATTTAACTTAGATTTCTTTGTCTATTTTAAACAATTTCTTTATCAGTTGCAAAGTACATTACATTCATTAACTACATACACATTTGTCAAGACATAGTTTTTGGTTTTACGATATCTTTTTAGGCAGTTTCAGACGTTTATAGCAAGCTGATAATGTTTCTGTTTAGGAATATAATTTATAAATCTCAATACATTGATATTTCTTATTCAGTCAGTAAAACCGAGGTTTTAAGTTAATAAATTATTTTAACCTTCAAACTGCATAGAAAGAGTTGTAGTTGAAACTGCATATTATTTCTCGTCACACTAGGCAGCGTGTTACACGTAAACCAGCTTGGTCAGGTATATTGCCCTGCAGGAATGACGCACGTTTCTGGGTATAACCAGAGAGGGAGGTAGCTAAACAAGTTACTATTAATTTATAACAATCTTGCTCTACTTCGAGAAAAGATTCGCAAAAAAGAAACAATGAGAGACTATGGTAATAGGTTAAGATTCCCGGAATAAACAGAAGACTGAAGACCAACAAGGCTCGATTTACGTCATTAAAGGTGTATATATAAAGGAGTGTTTGATTCCGTAGTGCACATCAGATTCCTCCTGAGCAACATGAAGGTCTTTATTGTTCTAACAGCAGTCGTCGTGGTTGCTCTGGCTGACGAAACGAAGTACACCACCAAGTACGACAATGTGGACCTGGATGAGATCCTAGGAAACGACAGACTCCTGAATAGCTACTTCAACTGTGTTATGGATAAGGGAACCTGCACTCCTGATGGCAAGGAACTGAAAAGTAAGTACCTCATATAGAATCTCCTCCCACCATTCTATACAGGACATTTTATAATTACACTGTTTTCAGTAAACAGACTTCATTTGGCTTATTTCGTTTTTTCAGAAATAGCTTAAAAGCGTAACTTTCAAAAACAAAAACATATACCTCTTTACAAAAACTGGAACAACAAAGAGTCACGTGTTTTACCTTATTTCCAGCATCCCCTGATTATAGTTTTAATTCAGTCGTATATCACTATTTAAGAATCGCTGTCAACCGTTTTAGCTTTCTCTACTCTGTATAGTAAGTAGGGGAAGTATTGGAAATGGTAAAATGAGACTGAAAAATTCAATGCTATAGCCGGGATCTGAATCACGGATCTTCCTGCTAAATTCGCAGGAGCAGTATCGAATTCAATCGAAAATTTGAATGTAGAGATTTCACCGGAAGCACATCTTTTGAGGCCCTTGAAAACAAAAAAGTAGCTTTAGTCCTAGCTTAGCTCAAAAACGAAAATTTTGCTCAAACCCGAAGGTGATATTTAAGTTTAATATCAATCAAGGATGCGACACAAAGATCTTGAAGAAAATTCCTATACCCTAAACTACCCTTTACATGGTAGATTTTTCGTAAATTTTGATTTTTGCAAAAATGACTAATAATTTGATTAGAATTCCATATGTTTAAGACATTTTTATGATAAAACAAGGTATATGTTGAATTTTCTGGCTATAGTAATTGTAGTCCTGTTTACTCTTGATGACATTTGCACAATAGGTAAACTTTAAGAGATAGCTAAATTCTTACTGTACAAAAAGCGTAGATCTCGTTAAAACACACAAGTTAGTCCCATGCATTTTTCTGTGGAGTAAATCATTTCAGGGATATTCCTTGTTATATGTATTAGCTTTGCAATCCTTTTGCAACTTTTCTCAAATGGAAGATCATTATTCCCTTTCTTATCCCTTGACCCTGCAACGAGATCGGAATTTCGAAGCCTTCATACAGCGACCAGCTTTAAAAGATTTGAGTAACGCTGAAAGCTTACTGTATTTCCCTTGTAGCTACAGGAAAATTAGCAATAAGATTATTTCTGCAAATGTTTGTCTCGACTAAAATGAAGAAGATAGAAGAATAAGAGTTTCTAAGAATAGTTACTACAAGAGTAGAGGAAGTCATGTGAGCGCAAAACATCAGATTTTTAAAGAACATATATTATATTTTTCGGTTACTGCAACGAATATGTTTAAACTATCTTTCTGCAGAGAAATTTGCAGTTAAAGCAACTGAAAAAACTGAAGCAGAAATTCCTCAGAACGTTTCTTTGTTTGAAGTTCTGCATACACTGTAACTATTTGTGCTCGAGGCTTTAGTGTCCTTTACAACCCACTAATAAAGAAAGGACCCATATTTTCTTTCTATGACATCAAAGTATTAAATGCTCCTAAATCGCCTGTAATGACAACACAATCATGATAACAGTAACAGAGTTACTCTTTAAACAAAGTTTTATTGAAAAAATAACATTTTAAAGTAGTCATAAGTATAACAATAAGCACGAGTAAACGAAACTGTAATATCGTGCTTAGCGAGGTTCATCCTTAAGAATAAAATTAGATGAAATGAATTAATTCAATGTTTTGAGGTTCTAATCAGTGTTCCCAATCAAGCATCCATATTTTAACTGTGCTGTTAACTTTCAAAATAAAACTTATAACACCTAAGGAGGAACAATTTATTATAATAGCTTTATATTTCGCGCGCGCGCGCACACACACACACACACACACACACTCTCTCTCTCTCTCTCTCTCTCTCTCCAGTTGGTTGCCACTAATATGTGTGCTAAGTACTCCGCAAACACATATCTCATTACATATAATGATTGTTTACAGGTGCAATTCCTGACGCCCTGACCAACCGTTGCCAGAAGTGCAATGAACGACAAAGGGATGGCGCTAAGAAGGTGGTCAACCATTTGATAGAGAAGAAGCCCCAGATGTGGCAGGAGCTGAAGGCAAAATATGATCCTACAGGAATCTACGAGAAACAGTATAAAGAAGAAGCACGCAAGGAAGGCATAAAAGTCTGATTCACTCTTAATTCTCATAAGTAACACTTCATGTACATAATATGTAACATTCATTTGTCACCAAAATGTAACCATTTGCTTTAAGGAATAAATACAGTTATTGTTACCTCACGATAAGTTCTCTTTTCACCACAAATCCTACTCATCTCCTACCGGGAATCCAGAATAGGATTTACTGACTATTTGACACAATCCATTTCCTGCTTATACCCCTTATATTGTCACCAAAGAATTGGAATGCTTCATATGCGTAATTACTTGGTTATTGGAATATCAATGAAGTAAAACTTATTAAATGTACTTATGATTTGATTATGGTTTCTGAATCAGAGGCTCTTTTATGTACGATAGTGTAGTTTTCAACAAACACTAACATACATTGCATTGAGATTCTGCATGGAAATTGCTATTCTTGCATTTCCAGGTGTGCTTAAACAATAATAGCACACGTTGTTTAATAATTGATGATACATACTAGATCAGGGGTGTCAAACAGCACTCACCAGGCGTGAAAAATTTTCCCCTATTTTCCCTCCCTCCGTGATGATCAAATCGGAAAACGGGGAAAAACAAAGCGAAAACCGGTTCTACGAGCGCGTGCTACTGGAGTTAAGGAGGGGTAGACCCCTCTCTTCACACCCTGGGAGTGAGGTTTGACATGCCTATCCTAGATGAAGTTCTTACTTTTCAATTCTTGCCATTGGGAGTGCAAGTTCCCTTATCCATAAGGTACTTGTAATAATCTTCCAGGAGTTTGTCGTTGGTGATGATCTCATCCAGGTCTACATTCTCCTATTTGGTGATTATTTAATTTCGGCAGCCACAACGACCACCACAATGGCTGTTAGCACAAGAAAAACCTTCATTTTGCGACTGGAGTGGATTTGGGAGTGAAAAGTATATCATATACACGTTTAATGACGTAAATAGAATCCCTCTTTTTCTTTTTCTGTCGCTATCTATTCTGGGATTCACAAATTTATTAGCATGACATGTTGCTGTACGATCATTTTGTTTTATTTTAGTTACCAGTTTTTCTCCCCCTCCCTCTTCCATGATACTGGCTATACACAAGAACTTGCGTCATTGCGTCGAGCCGTTTCCTTAATCACAGTACGTATGGCTCAGTGAAACAACTTATACCATGATAACTTTCATATATCTAGAATTTTATAGAGCTGAAAAATAAATATTCTATTTTAGACACACTGTCTTTATACGACTGGAAAGAACCCTCTATAAACGATTTGTAAATAATGAACAAGCAGTTAATCTTACGCTGAACAAGGAACTCTCAACTTCATGCTTTGAACATGAAAATAAGTTATATCCAAAATCCTCTAGAGCAACCCTTTTCCAGAGTATATGAATATGTATTATATTTATTTATTTTTTCAGGACATATACCTATAGAGTGGAATGCACTGCTTTAGATCTATGTTATCCGAGATTCCACATACTGAGTGCAACGAATATGTCCGATACAATTATTATTGTCAATAAAGTACACAAAGATAACTTGTGTCAAATGTTTGGAGCCATTTAGCTTCTTGGCAAATGGATATAAATGGCTTATTTCACTGCCACGCAAACATTGTGTGAACAATGCCGTAATGCATTTCCATCTTAATTTTATTCTAATGAATTTATTCACAATTTAATGTGATGATGCGCTAAGAAAACATATTCACGGACAGCATTCAGGCACTAATAAGTGTTTCTTTGAGCGAATGAGGTGTATGTATAAGAGTGCCTCAAATAGACAGATGTATAATATTATTAGATAGACAGACAGGCAGATGGGCAGACGGGCAGACGGACGGGCTGGCGGGCGGGCGGACGGACGGGTGGACGGGTGGACGGGTGGAGGTGTGGACGGACAGATGGATAGGTAGGTAGGTAGGTGGGTAGATAGGTGGGTGGGTAGGTGGGTGGGTGGATGGGTGGAGGGATGGGAGGGATGAGAAGGATGGGAGGGATGGGAGGGATGGGAGGGATGAGAGGGATGGGAGGGTTGGGAGGGATGGGAGGGATGGGAGGGATGGCAGGGATGCCAGGGGTGGGAGGCATGGAAGGGATGGGAGGGATGGGAAGGATGGGAGGGATGGGAGGGATGGGAGGGATGGGAGGGATGGGATGGATGAGAGGGATGGGACGGATGGGATGGATGTGATGGATGGGATGGATGGGATGGATGGGATGCATGGGATGGATGAGATGGAGAGATGGATAGAGAGAGATAGAGAGTGGAGAGATAGAGAGCTAGAGAGCTAGAGAGCTACATAGATAGAATAGTTAGAATAGATAGAAGAGATAGAATAGATTAGATAGATTAGATAGCATAGATCGGATAGATGGGATAGATTGGATAGAACGGATAGATCGGATAGATCGGATAGATCGGATAGATCGGATAGATCCGATAGATTCGATAGATTGGATAGATCGGATAGATCGGATAGATCGGATAGATGGGACAGATCGGATAGATGGAATAGATCGGATAGATCGGATAGATCGGATAGATCGGATATATTAGATAGGATAGATAGGATAGATAGGATAGATAGGATAGATAGGATAGATAGGATAGACAGGATAGACAGGATAGACATGATAGACAGGATAGACAGGATAGACAGGATAGACAGAATAGACAGGATAGACAGGGTAGACAGGGTAGACAGGGTAGACAGGATAGACAGAATAGATAGATAGGATAGATAGATAGGATAGATAGATAGGATAGATAGGATAGATAGGAAAGATAAATAGGAACGATAGATAGGAAAGATAGGAAAGATAGATAGGATAGATAGGTTAGATAGGATAAATAGATAGGCTAGATAAGATAGATAGGATAGATAGGAGA
>CM060963.1:104286034-104296034 GCA_030765045.1 Tenodera sinensis
AGAGAGGCCAGTGGCGTTGCCGCCTCCCTGCGGGAATAACCAAGCGGCGAATTCGAAAATATGTGGTCTATATAAATTTGAAGTGTGGAAGTGAATTATTTTAAATTATCAAATTAAACAGGATTAAGCAATTTTATAATAAATCTTCCTACATTGCCAAGTTCATTTTTGTTACCATGAAATTTAACATTTATGTTGCTTGCTAAGTAGCAAATATGGTATAATGAATGCTCACATGTTCTGCATTCAATTTATTTTTGCATATGTCTAAGTACCCTTCGGGTGGAATGGCGCTTTACAGCGGCGGAAGGGCTTAGGACACAATGATCTCGAGAGTAGAGGGGAAGCTAAGGACATTGTATAATGGGTACACGGGACCCCTCAGTCCTGTACCCTCATCTAGAAGAAGGTACTTCATCCTGGTATGTTAAAACTACTAGGTACCGGTAATCTTCACATTCAGATTACAGCCGCACGAATAACTGTTCCTCAACATAGGCGCGTTAAGGATAAACGATTTGGTACTATAGATAGACTAAAAAGTGCGACATGGACCATGAAGGGATTAGGAAACAAATAATTTGAGTTTTGGAAATGATTTTGGTTAAAATGGATATTTTTGTTTGATATGAGTGTACATTATTTGCAGAACATGCCATATAGGGTTTTTGTGTGTTTGCGTTCATTAAGTGCATTTAAATGAGGATTTAAATGGAATTTTAAATATGACAGCCGTGCTATCACGCCCCTTTTACACAGCAATTATCCTCTTTTGCCATTTACTGCAACTTGCTTCTTTAAACCTTAGTTACCCTTTTCCAAAAAGGTATAATATATAGAGCTTTAACTTTTTGCGCATTTTTTGTGCATGTGGGGAAAGTACTGCTATAAAAAGCCGGTGAAATATTTTTACGTTACACTTTCATAAAATTTCTAAAAAAAAATCCTTTCATACATAATACAATTAAAATAAAGATTGCATACTTATTATTTTTTTAAATTGCCACTATCGGTTAAAATGTCTTAATCACTTACCAGGTATACATATTGAATAGCATATTTGTAAAGTGACTACAAAATTTGAAATATGTCACTTGAACTACTTAGGAGAAAACTGCACCTAAAGGAGAACATATGCGAACAATCTTCAAATTTTTTTGGTTATTGGAATATCAGTAAAGTAAAAACTATTAAATGTACTTATGATTTGATAATGGTTTCTGAATCAGAAGAATCTGTTCTATATACGACAGAAGTTTCATTATGATAGACTGTATAGTTTTCACAACACTTCCGAATGTCCTTAAACATAATAATAGCAAAGTATGATTGATGATACATCCTAGTTGAAGTTCTTACTTTTCCATTCTTGCCATCGCTAGTGCAAGTTCCCTTATCCATAAGGCACTTGTAATAATCTTCCAGGAGTCTGTCGTTGTTAATGATCTCATCCTGGTTCACGTTGCCGTATTTGGTGATGCATTTAATTTCGGCAGCCAGAGTCACCACCACAACTGCTGTTAGCACAAGAAAAAGCCTGCATCTTGGGATCGGAGTGAATTTGGTTGTGAAAAGTATATCATATGCGCATTTAATGACGTAAATAGAAATCCCCTTTTTCATTTTTTGTCTCTTTCTATTCCAGAGTTCTCAAATTTATTAGCATGACATGTTGCTGTACGATCATTTGTTTTATTCGTTACCAATTTTTCTCCCCCTCTCTCTATACTCAGGAACTTGCGTCATTGTACTGTATACTTTGTGGAACCGGCTTCCCTTAGTCGCAGCACGTATGGCTCAGTATAACAGCTTATACCATCATAACTTTCATATTACTAAAATTTTATAGGACTGAAAAATAAATATTCTATCTTAGATACACTGCCTTTATACCGCTGGAAAGAACCCTCTATAAAGGATTTGTAAATAATGAACAAGCAGCTAATTTTAACGCTGAACAAAGAACTTTCAACTTCATTGTTTGAACATGAAAATAAGTTATATCCAGAAATCTCTAGAGCAACCCTTTTCCAGAGTATATGAAGATGTATTATATTTATTTGTTAATTTTGAGAACATGTGTAGGGTGGAAGGCACTGCTTTAGACCTATCTTATCCGAGATTTCACATAATGAGTGCAACAAATATACCCAATACAATTATTATTGTCAATAAAGAACACAAAAATAATTTGTGTCAAATGTTTGGAGCCATCTAGCTTCTTGGCAAATGGATATAAATGGCTTATTTCGCTGCCACGCAGACATTGTGTGAACAATGCCGTAATGCATTTCTACCTTAATTCTAATGAATTTAGTCACAATGTACTAAGAAAATATTCTCTGGCAGCAGTACAGCGCAAATAAGTGTTTCTTTAAATGAATGAGGTGTGTTCGAAAGGGTTTCCAGAAAGACGCAGCCAGCGGGAGCCAAGGAAACGAAGAGCAGCCGCTGCGTCGAACCCGGGACTTCAGAATCGACATCTGGGTAGGAAACAGTCTCGCTGACAGAGTAACCTTTCAAGATGTCACTTAACGTAACAGGTTTCCGTATCAATTGTCTCTTCATTTTAAGTATCTTCATTTCGTAACACGTTATTCGTTATTATAGTACCTATATTTGTTCCTTTTCATTTGAGTTCCTTTGTTTTTTAGTAACTATGTATAGTGAGAACAACGGAGTGATTAAAATTTTTCTCTAACTGAGAAGTGGTTAAGTTTTTGTAAAGATTTAGTACATAAACCCTGAAGAAAATCCAAACAGTAAAACCAGCTTCAGTTTCTCTATACTTCAACTATATTACACTCACCAAACGCATTTCTAAGTGTTTCAGTTCTGATTTTGTCTTTTCCAAAGCATGCAGCCAATTGTCTCAGAAATTTGGTCTGCTGTGCTTCCAACCCCATTTCATCTTCCTTCCTGAATGCAAACTATATTTCCCGTCCTAGTCTGCAGATTCAGCGCTACCAGTGGAAGGAAAGGGCCCCAAAAAGAAATCCTATTTCAAAATGAACAAATTGAAGTTCCCAAGTTCTGCACGCTGGAAGTGAGAGCCAAGTCGCATTTCAAACTGTCGTATTTCGCATCACTCATAGAATTTAATTACCACACAAAACTGTCCCAAAATGAGAGTAGAGGCACATTAAATAACTCCATATTCGAGCTGTTGATCTCTCTGTACTTTCCTGATGAAAATGACGGTACAGTTTTGAGCTCCACTAATGCCTGCTTCTCAATACTCAATCACAAGTAGGCGGAAACTATTTTATTACTTTAGGCATTTTTAGTGAAACAAAATTATTTCTATTAGAACAGCTTCATTTTATCTTCGGACGTTTGCTTTCAAATATTTGCAGCTATAAGAATTTTTGTTTTGGGGTTACTTTAGATATTCCATGAAAACTAATTTCTACCGATAGTTCCGTAAACATTAATTCATTTTTTAAAACAGGGTTTTAATAAATAAGTTCTGCAATAAATTTTAGGCCAGAACGCTTGAAATATTTGCATATAAGAATAAAAATACGAATAAGTTTCGGAGATAGCATGATTTAACAGTAGGTAAAACACAGCCAAAGTACATTTGTGAGCTTCCGGCTTCTTCCCATAAATGTATCAAATTAATCGAAGTTGGAGGCACTAAACCAAGCACAAGCGAATTTAATGAATTAGAACCAATGGAAAATGAAATATGTTTATGAGGTGCAAATGTAAAGATCAACGTAAAGTTTGCAAAATCTAAGTTAGCACCTGTCGAACGAAGAAACGGTTCGCCTAAAAGTACTTCGTACGGTAAATATTCCACAATGGCAAATGGTAATGTCCAAGAAAAATCTTGCAACTTAATGTGTAATTTAACTGTACCCAATATTGAAAATTTCTCTCCTGACACTGATTTACATAAGGACGTAGTTGAACTAACTTGAAAGGTATGACCTCGAGGTAAAGTATGGAAAAATTTCCATTGACTGAAATTTAACAAACTGCCTGAGTCTAATACTGCAAACGTCTGCTTGTTGGTGCACGTTATACTAATTACTGCTTAGGAATGAAACGGTAAAGCATAGACCTTAGATGTTGCTGAAGGTGTAAGCGAAAAATTCACACACCGTTATAATTGTTTCCTTGTCGATGAATTATTTAACTTCTTACGCCTGAAACAAAACTCAAAAGTGTGACCTGCACGATCACAAAACGTGCAATGACGAGTAGATCGTTGATTTTCCCTCTCAGAGTGATTACAAGTTTGTCGCCCCATTCTATTCTGTGTCCCAGTTGACTGTTGTGAACTTTTCGATGTTTGCGGCGAAGTTACTGATGTTGAAAGCGACAGTTTGGAATTCTGTTGCGCCCAATAAGCCAAGGATTCCAATTCCCGAAAGGATGACGGTCCAGACTGAAAAACACTCTTTAAACGTGTACTGTCACTCAAGCCTGAAATAATGAAATCGCAAATGTGTTGCTCTGTATCAGGAACTTGAAAAAATACTGAGAATTTACGTACACGTGCAATGAAATCAAATAAGTGTTCCTTCTCCCCTTGAACTGCATAATAATAGCGTACTAATAGCTCTGATCTTACGCGAGGAGGCAGAAAGAAATTTAATATTGAAATATGAAATTGCAAAAGTCTTAAATTTTCCTCTAAAGCCGTTTGCAACAAACATTTTAAATTACCGTTGACTATTGGCAATAACAAACGATATATCTCAATATCTCGAACTTCTGTTCCATTTAAATGTTATTGTACCCAAATGAATGTTTGCAAAAATTTTAGAACCTGTTCCGGAGTATTTACAACAAAATATGTATTTTTCAATAATTTCTGGACGGGATGTTCTACCTTTACAGATTTAAAGTATAATAAAGATTGACTTTGCAACTTGAAAATTCCGATATCAGCTGTTTCTATCGGTATATGTGTTTCAAAGGCAACGTTGAATCGATCATCTATCACATCGGATTAAACTTCTTGTTAAACTTCGTTGTCATAGAAAACGTGGAGCTATCAAATTTCTAATAATTCCTTAAACTGTTGCATTAACTGAGTTAGCTCTGGTACTTGTGACAGGGATGGAAATGAAATTAACAGCACCAACCGATCTATATAATGGCCGACACGTGCCTTGTAATGACGTAGGATGGTAGAAGACATGGAACCTTGTTCTAATTTAAAGTTCATAAATTCTTGTGGTTGAAAACGAAGATCTTGTAAAACAATTTCCAACTCCCCTGATGAAAATTTAGAAAGCGATAGTTTTATACGCGAATGACTTTTAAGTAGACGTATCATGTCTGCATGTATTTTAGAAACGTCAAATGGAATATTCCTAACTTTCAATAAAAATTCCAGCTCGGGTTTTCGTAATAAGTCCAGATTAGATAGTGACATTTCGTAAACGTAGTTAAATTATAACCAAAGAATTGTAAATGTAAAGTGAAATTCGAATACAATGTTTCCAAGTATTCACTTATAAAAGTAAAGGCAAGTTAACTCAATAAACTTACACGCTTATGTAATTTATAATATTTCTTCCGCACGCAATTCTGCTACCATTTTGTAACGTAATGGGCTACCTTTGTAATGTGAACGTTCTGGGTTAGGATATTGGAAAGAAATTAAGAATCAAAGTGTGCAAGATTAGCTTGCCTTTATTTAAACAACAAGAAATAACAAATATAAATATAACAAACTTAAATTTACTTGCCTTGAAAAACTTGCAAACTCACTTGACAGATTCACATAATATTAGAAATGTCACAAAGTTGTATTTTAAATGAAATGAAAGTCTTGCGACTAAACATCTGCTATCCAAACCTTGTTAACGCAAAACACAAATCAAACGAAGTTAGGTAAACCAGAAAGGCATTTAGAATGAATTTAGAAAAGTTACAGATAACGTGAGCACATGTTAATGCCTCCCTACGAAGCCACGAAGAGCCAACTTCCTCTTAACTCCCAGAGCTCAATCCAGAAGAAAGCGGGCCCAAGCCTGGTTGAAAGTACCCCTGCGCATGCGCGACTCATTTGCTCACGGTAGTCTAAGGGCGCCGAATCCGAAGTATGTATGGCTCCCTCTCTGATACTCTGCTTACAACATCCTCGAGTAAAGGCGGGCAGTTTAACTTATTCCAGAGGGAGCACTGGATGATTTATGTCCTCTATGAGTATTGATCCAAGTATCGGCTCAACTCTTGGTGACTTTTACATAACTGGTAAGCCGTAAGAGACAGACCAAATCTTACTATATAAAAATTTAGATCTCGTTAAAACACACCAGTTATCTTCCAATGTACTTTTTAACAAACATTCCTTATATTTCTACTTCTTCTTAGTTCCGCTTACCACTGCTCTGACTGTGCTCCTCTCTCTTAAATCACTGGTACCTGATCGACCGAGCTTCACGCGGCTTTTTCTTTTCCTTTTTACTTTCTCTACTGGTAAGTAGGGAAGTATTGTATTCCACCCAAAAATTCAATGTCGAGATTTCACTGAAAATACATATTTTAAGGTTCCCTGAATCCAAAAAAAGCATTTTTAGAAAAACGTCTGTGTGTGTATCTGTGTGTCAGTCTATCAGTCTGTGGACAGCATAACTCAAAAACGAAAAGTCGGTTAAAAACCAAAGTTCGTATTTAAGTTTAATGTCGTTCAAGGATGTGACACGAAGATTTTAAAGAAAATAGCCCCACCCTAAACTACCCTTTACATGGAAAATTTTTCGAAAATTTTGATTTTCTTGAAAATGGCTCTAACGATTTTGATTAAAATGTCATATATTTGAGATATTTTTATGATAAATGAAATGCATATCTTGAATTTTCTGGCTATAGCCCCTGTAGTCGTATTTACTCTGGACGACTTTTGCATAACTGGTAAACCGTTAGAGATAGACCAAATTATACTATACAAAAAATGTAGATCTAGCTAAAATACACAATTTATGTCTCAATAAATTTTCTTGTAGGGTGAACCATTTCGGAGATATTCCTTGTTATGTGTGTGAGTTTCGGAAAACTTAGAACTTTCGTGAAATGGATCATCGTTGTTCATTTTTTTATCTGTGCAAACACAACAGAATCTCAAACATTTGACTATCACACAAAGCCTACTGTATTCTAACATTCCCCTTGCACCTACAAGGAAATAAGCAATAAGATAATTTGTACAAATGTGCATCTCAACTATCAAGAAAGAAAGTATAGTAATAAGAGTTTGTAAGAATGGTTAGTACAAGAGTAGATAAAGTCATGTAAGTGCAACACATCAGATTTTTTTAATTATGTTGTTTTGGGAGAAGATACTTATTTAGATAAACTTGAAAAGCAAAATGGTAACTAAATCTAAATTTTAATCCTAATTGTTGGAACCGTTTCCGTTTAATATCCAGGCTAGTTTGTTGAAATTAGCCCATTAACAGAGAAATTATAGTCAAAATAAGGTTTCGACTGTTTGTGACTGTTACGCGTAGACTAGGACAGCTATGTCAACGTTCTTTAGTTTTCTGAAAGCTCTTGACGAGGCCTTTAATATCCTGGCTTGTTTGTTGAAATTTGATTCGGAGTGTTCTTCTAGCTGAGGGTATAACCTTGTACAGCCATGCAAAAAATTATTGAGCACATTAGGAAAGCTGAATATATGTAAATCCCACGCCGTGTTGCAGCGCGGTTTCCACAAGTGGATATTTTTACATGCAGCTGAGCTTATTGATGGTCTGTTTCCATATGTTATCGTCTGTTAGACACAGAATAATCTGTGTGTTGAATCACACTCGCATTTGTATACGTACTTGCAAATACCAATATGGGTGGTGATTCAAAGCACAGCATGTTTGTGTGTCCGACAGACGATAACATATGTAAGAAATACTTACAGTAAACTCAGCTGCATTTCGGTAACATCGAATTGTATAAACCGTGCTGCAACATGACGTGGGACTTAGAAATACTCTTCTCTCCTGATGCGGAGTATCATTTTTTCACTGGGTGTAGCTTCCCCTTTATTCCTGTCAATTAATATTTTGGGACTGAAAAGTCCATTCCATTGGAGGGGAAATTACTGGAGTAAAAAAATAAACTAAATAATAAATACCAGTTTCTTTGTGACATTCTTCACACACAGAGTTATTTAACAATGAACATAAATATTAACTTTAATGGCAAGAAAAATGAAGAAGAATGTAAGAAGAATTTTTGTAATATTGCTGAAATCTTGAACACTTTGATTATTTAAAATTTATTTACTTACAAACGTCAAGCTTATGGTAGCAATTGTATAAACATACAAATTCAGAAAAAAACAAAAAACCCAAATCAGCATGTTACAAAGCTATGCGTTTTAGAACCCATCGATTGGTTATTATTTTCATTAAAGAGCAAGGTTCAAAGTCAAAGAAACCATAGTAGAGGTAGAAATAAACTCAATTTTGTGTGCAAATCCAGCTTATGAAATAAAATTTCTGCGTTGAATTTGAGTATCACCAGCCAAACATTCCTCTCTACTTCAGATGATGTTTACAAGCTGAAGTCATTGTTAACTCATTGATGAATCTCAAAAATGCATTAATGAAATAAAAGTGTGCAGTGTATCATTCATAGAACACACTAATGACACTTATGATATGTTGGTTAAATAAAAATAACGTTGTTAATTAGGTGTAATCATTTAAATAAACCACACAAAAGCGCATTTTCCACAACATATTTTCGCTTTCTTTGTTGATAATATAAGGGCTCGAAGCTGGAAGTGGATTGTGTAAAATAGCTGGATATCCCATTCTGGAATAGCCAGGAAAAGATGCATAGGACTTGTGAGCGTGCGTCGGTGTGTGTGTGTGTGTGTGTGTGTGTGTGTGTGTGTGTGTGTGTGTGTGTGTGTGTGTGTGTGTGTGTGCGCGCGCGATACAGAAATATGAAATTAACATAGTACTTCCACATCAAGTTTTATAAACTTAATTTTGAAATGTAACGGCGTAGTTGAAATACAAATCCTTGTTTGGGAATACAAGTTACACAAAGCACGGTTTGGTTTATTTATGGTTAATGCTTTATTTATGCGCTCCTAAAAATGTTCTTTTTTCGGGAAGACTCTTTTTCAAGAGTAACTTTAGTTATTTTTATCATTAGTGAATTGTTATTATGGTCGATAATAATTATACTGGCTATATTTCTTACACTCATCATGTATAATCTCTAGTTAATGTATGAATGAAACACTACTTACCACCCGGTATAAGAAAAAGTATAACCGGGACAGAAACTGGGTAGAACATAGGCTTTTTTCACATACAACTTAGATTACCTTGTCCATTTTAAACAATTTCTTTGTCAGTTGTAAAAGTATATTACATTCATCAACTGTATACAACATTTTCAGGACATTTAGTTTTTCGTTTTACGATTTCTTCATAGCCAATTTCAGAAATTTACGGAGAGTTGATAATGTATCTATGTAGGAACATAATTTATAAATCAAATTATAAATGATATATTTTTGGTATTTCTTACTCAGTCAGTAAAAACGAAGTGTTAAGTGAATAATTTTTAACTGTGAAACTGCACAAAAAGAGTTGCGGTTGGAAGTGCATATTATTTATCGTCACATTAGGCAGCATGTTCCAGGTAACCAGCTTGGCCAGGTTTATTGCCCTGCAGGAATGACGCACGTTTCTGGGTATAACCAGAGAGGGAGAGGGAGGTAGCTAAACAAGTAACTACTTTATAACAAACTTGCTCTACTTCTTCAAGAAAAGATTCGCATAAAAGAAACAATGAGAGACTATTCTAATGAGTCTAGATTCCCGGGTAAAATAAAAGGCTGAAGAGCAAACAGGTTCGATTTACGTCATTAAACGTGTATATATAAAGGAGTGTTTGATTCCGTAGTGCACATCAGATTCCTCCTGAGCAACATGAAGGTCTTTATTGTTCTAACAGCAGTCGTCGTGGTGGCTCTGGCTGACGAAACGAAGTACACCACCAAGTACGACAATGTGGACCT
>CM060963.1:104301034-104321034 GCA_030765045.1 Tenodera sinensis
CCCGAAATTCTGCACTAGTTACATAAGAAACAGCATTAATTGCACGCTCACAGCAAAAATATGAATGTTTATAACCTACAAAACTGAAAAGCATAGCGGTGCATCGCTTAGAAGATGTGTCTGTCTCAAAATTAAAATCTTCCCAAACAGAAAGTGTAGACTCTTAAAAAGTGACTTCTTACATTATCGCCAAAACAAGAGCTAACTGGTAATTTTTGTGTTTGTTTATAAACTCAGCAGGTGGGAGTTCTAAAGAATATTTTATTTTTGAACCCGGAACATTTTCATTCTTGGGCAGTGAATTCAGCCAATAAAGGGAACGGTTGGCATTTTTGGAGAGCAACAAATAAATAAAATACTCAAAAAATATACAATAGTAGATTAAGATGGACACTAAAGCATCAGTGTTATTTCCCTGAAATACAGCTTCTCCAAAACGTCCTGGCATTCCCCCACTCCTAAAGCAAACATGCATAATAGCACTGAGCAGTCCAGTTGCATGAAAGAGAAGTGGGGGTTAGTCTTCTAGTTGCGGCGAGAGTGATAAGTTCATGTGTTGTATATGTGACTGCTTCAAAGTTCTGATATCTTTCTAGTCACTTGCTCCTCCACCACTCTTACCACTTCCCCGCATTTCTCCTTACTCGCGTATAGGGCGTGTCACGACGTTTTAGCCAAGCTGTACAGCTGCACAAGGACCAAGTGACTAGAAGGTTATCACAACTTGGGGGCATGAACTTATAAGTCTCGCGACAGTTGAAAGACTGACACCCCACTTTTCTTTTATGCAAGTGGACTACTCAGTCCTATTGCGTATCTTTGATTCGGGAGTGGGGGAATGCCAGGACGTTTTGGACAAGCTGTACGTATATTTACCAATTTCACTCTGCATCTGATAATCTTATTTTGCTTGAATCCGAAATTTGGGAAGCATTCTGCAGTTCTTAAAAATCAACTGCAGTAGGCTTAGATATTGATAAGACATATAATTAATAGAGTGTGAAGGGAAAAGTTTATTAAAATCTACTGGCCAGTAAAATCAAAGGTAAGCTTCACTTATAATTATATACAGGAAAGATCAAACCAAGTCCATGTTAATTGACTTTTATCAAAAAGGGTTCTAATATAGATGAGTTATCTTAAGAGGTGTAATCCGCTTAGTAGCAATAAATGGCATCAGTGACCATATGACACCTCCTATAATGCAAGCCTATTTGCTAATGTTCTGATCCTGTACTGCAGAGGTAAAGAGCAAACAAGTAGTAAACCCTTAGAGGCAACTATTAACACAATTGAAAAATAGTTCTCTAATAGAGCTTTCAGAATCTCCAAAACTAAAAGCAAATGCACATGTTTCTGTAATCACAAACATAAGAATTAATCTCCTGAGCTTTGTGTTGACAAAGATAAGCTAAAAATAGTTGATGCACTTAAAATACTGGAAATAGCATTGTTCAAAAGCATGAACTGGATACCGTGCATAAAGAAACTAATATCTGAATGTCTTAGAATGTCTTTAACATCTTAAAATCATTCACCTCAAAGAACTGGGGAGATGATAAAACCGTTTCCATCACAACATACAAGTGTATAATATGGCCTAAGATGGACTATAGACTAGGGAGTCATTGTATACAATTCATCTTCACACACCACGCTTAAAATTCTGGAGTACAAACAAAAGCACCCAGGACAGCTACTGGGCGAAGATACTGGAGCATTTTAGTGGAACGAATATCCAGAAAGCAAAATGAAGGAATTAGATAATCCTATACCAGCTATACCAGCATTTCACTTTATCTATATTGCCCTATTCTTTTAACACTCAGCCATGCCTTGCGCTGTAGTGGCGGTTTGGTTATATGTACGTTGCGTTTGATTTACGAAAGAACTTTCAAATATTATGCGATAAGCATCTGTTCATTAGCGACTGGTTTGGTACTGCTTACGATTAAGAAGTTTATCAATATTTGGCAACAAAGTCGAAGTGCAAAGCCTTAGAAGATACACCAAGTGATTGTTGCATACAGATGATACAGACTTTTAATATAGTTCAGTTTGGAGAAATGCTGTTCGTCATACGAATCCTTATAACCGGGGAAGACAACTTCAGGTCGTGTGACCTATTTAAACAAAGAGCCAGCTTGTACGTTCGTGTGACGTCAGAGGAGAGCGGTGTATTGCTATGCTGCCTAGATCAGCGGTGCTACTTCCACGAAACAGAATGAATATGAAAAATATTATTTGGGCATGTTTACAACTTGCCCGGGCTGTTTAAGGAGAACCCTCTTCAGCCTAGTCTGAGAGTTCTTGTTTGTTGTTTGAGGGATCTTAACGGCGTTAGGGCGAATTTTGTTTTTATTCTGTGTTTTTGTTGACGTTGTGTAGTGGTTTTGTGTTTGTGTTCAGTTCCCCGTGTTTCACACCAGTTTGAGACCAGGCTTCAAGTTGTACAAACATTGTCAACTAGGTAAGTTTCAGGTCTTTGCGACCCCGTATACATTGGATGTTAACAGTGTTTCTAGCAGGTAGCAAATTGAATTGATAAATTTACAGTGCGACGATTTGCTGCAGGACAAATATCAACACAAGGAAGACTTGGCTTATTTTTATAGGAATGTTCCTCAAACCAGATATCTGAGTTTATATGCCCTTGTTGCACGGATATTATGTATGGTTCTACGTATGTGTGCGAACAATTATTTTCTGTTATGAACCTTTCTCAGTCAAAATCCCGAAACATACTGTTAGATCACAATCTAACATGCAGTCTTCGGTTACAAGTGTGCCGTACATTACGCCTTAACATCGACAAACTAGTTAAAGAAAAGCGAAACGGCAAATGTCGGAAAATGTCCACCTAATTTATATATGACATAAAGCCGAAATATAATTATTTATAATCTGTGAATATTCCGTAATTGAAACAGTCAGCTTTAAAATTACGATGTTCCGTATGCTATTTCCTCTTGCCCGCTGTGACGTCACACGTTCAAGTGCCTTTCCGTGGGAGCATGTGAGCTGAGTGAGCTGACGTCACAGCAGCGTTACCTGTCTTCCCCTGCCTTATAAGAACCATTTTTGCAAATGTTTATTTTTCTCTGCTACATTTTAATTGACACAAAGGTTTTCAGAAATTATCTTACTGCAAATCTTTTTGTAGGTGCAAGGGGAATATGGGAATACAGCAGGCACCGCACCGTGGCCGAGCGGTTAGATCTTTCGACTCACTAAGGCGACTCGGGTTGGAACCCATTAGTCCGCATGTGGGATGTATGGTGGGCACACCAGCGCAGGGACTTGCTTTCCCCTGGTTCTCCAGAAGAGTTGCGTTTCCTACACTACGGGAAATCGCAACATAATTATACACTTGGAACCCAGAAGACTTGCGTTTGCTACACTGCGGAAAATCACAACATAATTATACACTTGGAACCCAGAAGACTTGCGTTTGCTACACTGCGGAAAATCACAACATAATTATACACTTGGAACCCAGAAGACTTTCGTTTCCTACACTACAGAAGATCCCAGCATATACATTTGGAATCCAGAAAAGTTGCGTTTCCTACACTGCAGAAGATTGCAACAAATACACACTGGAATCCAGAATACTTATTTTTCACTCAAAACTGTACAGTTTATTATGGTAATTAGAAGAGAGTGTAATGATCTACACTATATTATAACTTTTCATTTTCACAAACAGAGGTACTAGAATATTTACTAGTTGCTTTCGCACTGGAGCTTTAATTTAATAACAATATAAATTTAATGCGCCGCATTAATATTCATATTTTCCAGTTAATAACAGTAAGAATAGTAATACTACTACTACTACTACTACTACTACTACTACTACTACTACTACTACTACTACTACTACTAGTAGTAGTAGTAGTAGTAGTAGTAGTAGTAGTAGTAGTAGTAGTAAGTAGTAGTAGTAGTAGTAGTAGAAGTAGTAATAATAATAATAATAATAATAATAATAATAATAATAATAATAATAATAATAATAATAATAATAATAATAATAATAATAATAATAATAATAATAATAATAATAATAATAATAATAATAATAATAATAATAATAATAATAATAATAATAATAATAATAATAATAATAATAATAATAATAATAACAGCAAGAATAAGAAGGACAAGAAGAAGAAAATTCCTGTAATAATATGTGGAGCATAAAAATGAAGTCAATTCATTTTCGTAGTGTGTATATTTAAATTGCACCTTTTCCTTCAATGTTTTCGTTTAGTATTACATTCAAGGATGTTTCGGGAACGGACTAACATCATGAATAATCTTAACATACTTTTAACAACATAACAACAGGTGTTTATTCCCTGAATTTTAAAGCTTACAGTTTTAAGCATATAGTATTGCAATTCCGACACATGCATAAATGTACAATGGACTATAATGCAGCGTTTGGTAGAGTTGAAAGTCAATCAGATGTTTACGCCCTCTTTGCGTGCTTCTTCAGCATATTGTTTCTCGTAGATTCCTGTAGGATCATATTTTGCTTTCAGCTCCTGCCACATCTCTTGCTTATTCTTAATCAGATGGTTGACCACCTTCCTAGCGCCGTCCCTTTGACGTTCACTGCATTTCTGGCAGCCGTTGGTCAGGGCATCAGGAATTACACCTGTAAAAATAGTTATAATTACTTAATGGCGGCGCCGTGGCCGAGCGGTTAGCGCGCTCGCCTACCACCTAGGCGGCCCGGGTTCGATCCCAGGGACCCGCATGTGGTATTCGTGGTGGACGAAGCGGCGTCAGGGCGGGTTTTCTCCGGGTACTCCGGTTTCCCCCGCCATCTCATTCCACCGGTGCTCCATCTTCATGTATCATCAGTGTCACCGCCTGCGGTGCCGTAGTAGTAAAAGCGGGCGTTAAACACTACAACAACAACAACAACTTAAGAATCTCTACAACACCATTATCAAATTGACAAATTGGTCTAATATTATTTATAGCTAGCCTGTGCTTTCGGGAAATAATATAAAGTAAAGATTCATATTACAGAGGGGTCCCCGAAATCGGAGCAGAGCAGCGTATGTAGGCCACAATTGTTCTTGGGCTTCCAACGCACCCTGGGGGAACAATGAGGGACAGACCGAAGGGCGAACAGATCCGAAGACAAGAAGACTTCAGTGACTATTCTCAGAAAATTCAAGATATGTGTTTCGTTTTTACTTTCTCTTCTACGCATAGTAAGTAGAGGAAGTATTGTATTCCACCCAAAACTTGGATGCCGAGATTTCACCGGAAACCTGTTTTGAGGGCCCCCGAATCCACAAAACGACTTGAAAAAAAAAAAAAGGTGCGTGTGTGAGTATGGGTCTGTATATGTGAGTATCTGTGTGTGTTAGTCTGTGGACAGTATAACTCAAAAACGAAAAGTCGATTAAAAACCAAAGTTAGTATTTAAGCTTAATATCTTTCAAGCATGTGACACGAAGATTCTGAAGAACATCTCTCCACTCTAAACAATCCTTTGCATGGGAAATTTTTCGAAAATTTTGGTTTTCTCTTGGCTTTTGTTTAAAATGCCATATCTTTGATATATTTTTATGGGAAACGAAATGTATATTTTGAACTTCTTGGCTATAGTGTATGTAATCTAGTTTATTCTGCATGACTTTAGCATAACTGGTAAACCGTAAGAGATAGATCAAATATTATTGTACAAAACTATAGAACTTACTAAAGCACACGATTTATGTCCGTATATATATATATATATTTTTTTTTTTTTTGAAGAGTGAACCATTTTCGGACATATTCCTTATTGTTTGTGTGAATTTTGGAATACTCAACCTTTCGTCAAATGGAGGATCATTATTCTTTTCTTATATCTTAGCCGTGCAAAGAGAACAGAATCTCAAAGCTTTAAAAGATTTGACTATCGCTCAAAGCCTGCTCTATTATAATATTCCTCTTGCACCTACAAGGAAATAAGACAATTTCTGGAAATATGTATTTCAACTAACACTAAGAAGATATAGGAATAAGAGTTTAAGAATGGCTTTTACAAGAGTATAGAGACTCATGTCAGTGCAACCCATAAGATTATTTATATAAATGTCGTAAACATAGTTCTTTAATTAAAATCTATATGGTCGTCTACGAGAGAATCAATATTTTAATAAAATTTTCTGTGTAAGAGGTAGTTTGGGGTTGAACATTTTTCTTACAAATATACAGTAAATTTTTGCAATGCGGAGCTTTAATTCTAAATTTGGTATTTAATTACTTTTCGTTTTTGAGTTATGCTATTCACAACACAAAGGTACACGTAGGTTTTTGTAAAAACGTATGCTTCCAGTGAACTCTCGTTATCAAAATCTTAGGTAGAATGCAATATTATTTCCACCTACTTTGTAAATCAAATAAATGGTTAATAAAATGAATAATTATGAAAAACCAGTATTCTACTATTCGATATATTATTCAATGCCGTCGTTTATGTACGAAATTTATTTATTGAAGAATGTTAAATATTTGAAGGCACGTTTATAAAAACGATTACTGCAAAAGTTGCAAGTAGACTTCCATTTAAATATAATAGAAACAAAAGTTTCCTTCAACAATGATACATCCCAGATTAGGCACTTACTTTTCAGTTCCTTGCCATCAGGAGTGCAGGTTCCCTTGTCCACAAGACACTTGAAGTAACCCTCCAGGAGTCTGTCGTTTCTGAGAATCTCTTCCAGGTCCACATTGTCGTACCTGGTGGTGTACTTCATTTCGGCAGCCAGAGCCACTAGAATGACTGCTGTTAGCACAAGAAAAACCTTCATTTTTACTCAGTTATTTGCCTCGTGTGCTGTTCTGCAGGAATCTGATGTAGATTTGGGAGTGAAAAGTATATTATATACGCATTTAATGACGTAAATAGAAACTCTCTTTTTCATTTTCTGTCTCTATCGATTCTGGGATTCTTAAATTTATTAGCATGACATGTTGCTGTACGATCCTTTATTTTATTTTTGTTACCAGTTTTTCTGTCCCTCCCTCTTCCATGATATTGGCTATACACAGGAACTTGCGTCATTGCTCTGGAGTACTGTATACTTTGTGGAGCCGGCTTCCCTTAATCATAGCACGCATGGCTCAATATAACAACTTATACAATCATAAATTACATATAACTAGAAGTTTATAAGGCTGCAACTTAAAATAGTGCATCCTTTCTTTATATTTTAGTTTACACTGTCTTTATACGATGGAAAGAAACCTCTATAAATGATTTTTATGAATAATGAGCACACCGTTGAAACTACGCGAAGAACTTTTAACTTCAAGCTTTGAATTTGAAAATAAGTCATATCCAGAAATCTCTAGAACAATCCTTTTCAGGAGTATACGAGGAGTATTACATTTATTTATTCATTCAGAACATATAAAACTCAATTTTGTGAAGTTTAATCTCACGATAACATATAATTTGAATCGAATATGTGCATTATGTCAAGAATACAAACATGGTAACTGGCACACACTACACCCCATAATGTTTGGATTACAGAGGTCGACAACACTTTTGGCCCTGATGAAATAATGCACGATCTTATAATTACGCAACCTCAATCCAAACCTTATAATGAAATGTTTCTGTCAGCCACAATTTTCAAGATCAGGGGCATCATTATCGCAAAAATAACGATTTTAGCATTATATAACCCCGATTTATGGATTAAATTTTTTGGATTAACTTCCTACTATTTTATTTATTATATGACCATAAAATACTCCTAGAATGTATATGTTTGTTTCTTAGTAAAGTTATTTTCACGTTTGAAACCATAAAATCGTGACAATGCACGCCCAGGGGGCTGTACCGTGCGGAAAGTACCAGGCCTAACGGGTGTGTGGTGAAGTGGAAACTAATTCAGTAACCCTTCCTTATGTTCTTACTCACAATAGTCTGAAATAACATTTTAATGCAGTGTAAATTCAGACACGCGTTCTGGTGGATTATAGCGCTCCTTTAGTAAGTGTGTACAAGTTCGGTGTAGGAACTGCAGTGTTAATTGTGTTTATTGCGTGTGCTAGTGAACATTAGCAATATTCCGAACTTATGATTTTGTCTATAAATAATATATTTTTGGCTCTTTCTTTTGATTTTGATGAAGATCCTCCGTGCTTAATTTAATTGTTCTGACTATCCCTCTTCGAGAAATCTTGAAAGTTCAAACCCCTTCCTCCCTTAAGAGATGAATTTAGAAAAATCCATCATTTGTGGTTATCTACTTTGTTGAAGGAATCCACTTCTAAGTTGTAAGCTTGTAGATCCAGTTGTTTGGGCTCTGCGTTGGAGGAGTATCCTAATTAGCATTACATCACCATTATAATAGCTAAATTTCTCTGAATCTCAACCACCCAAAAGTGGTGAGTGATGGAAAAATTCTTCTGTTCACTTATTATTCATGATGACTATAACCCCAAAAACATAATTTTTTTCGGGCTAAGGAAAAAAAAAAAGCTTTTGCAGGCCAGTGTTATCGTGCAAAATGTGATAAAAATTATTATGTTGGTTCATTTAAATAATCTAATGTGATGCACACAGATACACCACCAGACATATGTTTAAAAGATACTTGTTTCACGTATATATTCAGTGGATTTATAAACGCCTGTTTTTAGTCGTTCGACTTTGGGGTAGGGGGTAGAGAAGATAAAGTTTTATGGAAGATCTCCGTTATGAAGTGCATCAGGAACCTGCATAATTAGGATTATTCCCTACCTTCAATAGAAACAGAAATTACGAATGCGAAAGTGAATGTGCGAGAGAAAATAATTAAAAACACAACAAAAACCTACTGCATCCTAATCTAATTAAGGGTTACAAGAGTAAAACCATCAAATAATGATGATTGATATTAGTTCTTGTGTATACTTAAATGTAGCTTCGTTAAGGCTGCTTCCCAGCATTTTGGTAAGCTGCAAGGCGCCGTTGGGGCAGAAAAAGTTGACCAAGAGGCTACGAAGGAATGTAGGTGTTAATGGGGTCCACCCCGTTGAACATATCACAGCCCCTTGACATAAGACAGATAGACACACGGAAGCAACCAGCTGGTGTAATCATGTGGCATTGTTGAAGGAACGAATCAGGTGTGTTTTGGAATCTTTGAAATTTCAACGTTAAGAGGGGAGAGCCAATCACGTGCTAAGTGTATGCGGTAGGTCTTTGCAGATAGGGCAATATTTCGCTCAAGACACGCACATTCTTCGAAAAAAAATCAATAAAAACAACAGTCTTAATAAATGGTGCATGTTTAATAAGTAGTTAATGGTGAAACCAGTGAAATAATAACCCGGTGATGTAACAAGGCAGCTAACAGTGTGTTTTGTGTCAACATATACTAATGAATTAACAGAATCTTTATTTGTATTTATTTCATCAATATTAAACTCCTAACCAGTCTACTCCTGACAATGGAATTTGAACGCTTTAAAAGATTTGACTCGCTCAAAGCCTGCTGTATACCCGTATTCTCCTTGCACCTTCAAGGAAATAAGCAATAAGATAATTTCTGCAAATGTTTATCTCAACTAACACGAAGAAGATAAAAGAATTTGTAACAATGGTTAGTACATGAGTAGAGAAAGTCACGTGAGTGCAACACGTGAGATTTTTTTTCTTATAAAATACTGCCTTGCTGCGTATTTAACGAATACCATTCAATGCTTTGAATTGCTTCCCCTGAAAATCTTCTTACACATACGCATTAAACATTTCGTTAACCTGGCCACTCATCAAGCTTTCCTCTTAAATTTTAACCTCTTCTAAGGCTTGTCCTACATTAGGCTATATAACCTATGCCTACCAATCATGATAAGGGATCTGCATGACAAACTGAATACATTCACTAACTCTTTCTCTTTTAGCCAATAAAGTCAAAAGCGTAGACATGTATTTCTTTTCTACGCCATTATCTATCCTTTGTTTTGGATATTGGTTAAGATTATTTAGCATAAAGTGTCGCACATCTTTGCATAGTGGCATGGAACATCGTTATAACGATAAATAATTTGACGTAGATGCGAGATGCAGTTGAGATTTTCTTAGGCGGTCTGTGCATACTTAATTTAATGATCTTTTAGCACCAGCTCCTGTGTCTGACAAGTTTGGTGCCACCAGTCCAAAGCTTTAAAATCTATATGATGAAATTTTAATGGAAAATATAACTCAGTTACCGAAAATTATGAAACAATTGCTGTATGTTATTATATCCAGGTAACTCACTAAACAGGATTTTCGGTTGTTTGATAGTATCTAACCTCTGAGTATAATTCTATTGTTACGCTGTTGGTAATGATTCAGACTGGTGCCGAAGATAGGAAGAGAATTAGAGGCAAGGTCACCCTGGTTTACCAGCTGTGTAATGGATCCACATATCAATGGAACGAGTGGAAGCAAGGATTCCACTGCTGCGAAACTTTCCATGACGTTAACGGTGAACTGAAGGTAGTTCTAGGATATTAACTTTTCTGAAATACTCGGTATAAGTAATTTCCTTTGACATAATGCGAGTAATAATTAAATATGCTGGAAAAACACACAGAGAAACAGGAATAAATTAGGAAGCATTCAAATACGCCTATCGAGTTTGCCATTTCCTCTATTACGTATTCCGACCCAAAGTTTCGATTCCGAGGTTTCACCGGCAATATGTTTTGAGGTCCCCTGAATAAAAAGAATTTTAGCTCTGCATCTGCATAGCATAACTCCTAAACGAAAAGGTAGTTCAAAACCAAAGATAGTATTGAAGCTTAATATCTTTCAAGGATGCGATACGAAAATTTTGAAGAAAATTAATTTACCTTAAATTAGTATTTACATAGAAAACTTTTCGAAAATTTTGGTTTTCTCAAAAATGGCCAACGATTTTGATTAAAATGGCATATCTGGAAGATATTTTTATGGAATATTAAATATATATAAAATGAAGATATAGTTAAAGCACACCGGTTATGTCCAAATACATTTTTTGTGGAGTGAACCAATTCGGAGATATTCCCTTTTATTTGTGTGAGTTTTGCAATGCTTATAATTTTCTCAAATGGAAGTTCGTTATTCAGTTTTTTATCTCCTGGCCGTGCAAAGAGAATGCAATTTCAAAGCCTTCATATAGCGAGTAGGTTTAAAAGACTTGACTGTCGCTCAAAGCCTACTGTATTCCCATATTCCCCTTGCACCTACAATAAATTAGCAATAACTTCTGCAAATTTCGACTAACATGAAGAAGATACAAGAATAATAGTTTGTAAGAATAGCTAGCACAAGAGCAGAGAAAGTTATGTGGATGCAACACATTAGATCTTTTTAGTACCGTTTAACGTCTGTTTTTATCACATATAGGTGATGGATACTGAATGGTATATCCAGAACGGAATTTTAGGGAGAAAACTAAGTCTAGAGTACTTACATGATATTTGCCAGTTGTGAAGACTGAGAAAATCCTGAGAGAGTGCGAGAGAGAGAGAGAGAGAGAGAGAGAGAGAGAGGGGGGGGAGGGGGAGGGAGCGCACCTTAGGTGTCCTAGCTGATTCACCCTAGAATGATTTTAAAACGGCAGACTTCCCTTCACAGGCCCGTGTCTTGTCGACCACTTATGTCGGTCTAAGGCAGGGGTGTCAAACAGCACTCACCAGGCGTGAAAAATTTTCCCCTATTTTCCCTCCCTCCGTGATGATCAAATCGGAAAACGGGAAAAACAAAGCGAAAACCGGTTCTACGAGCGCGTGCTACTGGAGTTAAGGAGGGGTAGACCCCTCTCTTCACACCCTGGGAGTGAGGTTTGACATGCCTGGTCTAAGGGGTTAGATTGCCTAACCTGAACTACCTTTGTTTCATTCTCCATAGTCATTAATCATACGGAAAGAAATGTTTTTCGCCTATTTCTGTGAAATAAATTCCTAGAAAATATTAAAGATTATGAAGAGAATAAGCTACAATATCCAAGTGCTCCTGCCTGGTCCCCTAGCTCAGTCAGTGGAGCACCTACCCGCTGTGCAGCGGGTCGCGGATTCGACTCCCGGTTGGAGGATGGGAATTTTTCTTTAACTAGGATTATTTCCCATCCTCCCTAGAGTCTGCAAGTTGAGGCGAGGCCAGGTTCGAACCTTGCTGGACTGTCGTTGCTTCGCTTCTTGGTGTGTCTTACCTCGTCGTCCTCCGGAAATGTCCTGGGCGTCACTATTAGGTTTTTGGTTGAGCATGGACTCCTTCGGTAAAAGAAACGATGATAACATGTACAAATCGGCAGAAATCAGCGATAAACTTTTGTAAAAACTAGTAGCAACCAATCAATTGCACAACTATTATTATTATTATTATTATTATTATTATTATTATTATTATTATTATTATTATTATTATTATTATTACTATTATTATTATTATTATTATTATTATTATTATTATTATTATTATTATTATTATTATTATTATTATTATTATTATTATTATTATTATTATTATTATTATTATTATTATTATTATTATTATTATTATTATTATTATTATTATTATTATTATTATTAATTATTATTATTATTATTATTATTATTATTATTATTATTATTATTATTATTATTATTATTATTATTATTACTGCTATTATAAGACTCATTAATGCACTTCGTGTCTACTTGAGTGAATGGAATAACTGGAATTATGCTCAAACGAACCCGGAGTCCACTGAATGAGAATTACCTGATATTTGTTATATACGACTTAAAAACTCGCCCTCAAAAAGCAATTACTTACAAGACGATTCACAAAATGGTACTGGTTGTGATGGGTTTTTGAGAACATGGTTTTGTGATTTAGCAAACTGTGGGCTTATTGTTATTTAATTAAGAATATTATCAAAATTAAATAAGCAAAGCAGGACGGATGGATCAGAAAATATTAAGATAATTGTAAAAAATTCCTTTCTTTACTACGTACTTACTTTTGTCACTTTTGTATAAGTATTCTTTGTCTTTTTGGCAGCCTTTAACTGTAACAGGAAGATATTAAAAAAAGTAGAGAAAGTATTGTATTCTCTCAAAGATTCAATACCGCAGCTTTCATCGGAAACTCGTGGTATGGGACTTCCTGAAATCTGTGTATCTGTCTGTGTGTCTGTTGAAATACCAAACTTGGTGTTTAAGTTCAGCATCTTCCTAGGATGTTACACGAAGATTCTGAAGAAACTTCTCCGCCCAAAACTAACCTTTACATGGAAAATACTCATAAAAGTGATTTTCTCTAAAATGACTACGGAGTTTAATTAAAATATCAGTTTAAGATATTTGCATTACACATAAAATATATATTTTCTCTTTCCTGGGAGTAGCCTCTGAGGTCTTCTTCATTCTGAATAACTTTTGCATGACTGATAAACCAAGAGATACACAAAATCTTACTACAAAAAGGTTATGGATCTCTCTCGGCTATGTAAAGAGAATTTTCATATGTAACATATTCTTTTTTTTACTTTCGTGATTCCATTTCTGCACTTTAAATGTTCTTCTAGTTAAAAAAAAAAAACAAAAAAAACAAAAAAAAAAACAAAAAAAAAAAAAAAAAAAAACAATGTAACTTTGGCATAGTGTAGAGTACTTTGGACTCCAGGTATTCAACAATATTTTGTTTTAAGGTTGTCATTAACTTAACCCAAAAGCTGATTTCTTAACGCGTATTTTAATTTGAGTAAAAGTGCAGTTTCATTATTAAGGCCCGGATAATTATGTAATTACATGTTTCTTCCTATTAACATTAAGATATTAAATTTGTGATATGTAGAAGTTTCATGACATTGAAGGCCTAAAAATGTAAATTTGAATGCACATATATTTTCATAAGTATAGACTATTACATATTTATTAATTTCTCTTTGCTTAGTTGCAATTTTATTCACTTTAAAATGTACTTGTATATGCTAGAAGCTGAGACAGTAAAACTGCTTTGTGTTGAATCTCACTGTCCGTTTGCTTCCGTTTGGACGTTCCTGTGTCACATGGCGCGCACATGTCCAAGTAACGCCATCAACAGTGCACCAATCAGCGTAAACAGTAACTTTGTCTTGTGCATTTAACTTAAAGTTAAATATTGTACTAAAACATGCGAAGGAGAAAACCTCCTGTGTAAAGTTAAAGCACTGTACAAAAGAATTCAATAGTTTTCGCACAGATGGAAAGCTACCTTTTTGCCAGGTTTGTGAGAATAACGTGCCATGTTTTCAACGCTTTCAAGTCCTGCAATACTTATCCACATCACGTCATTGGACTCGTGCTTCGAAGACCATGTCTCGAAAGCAGATATTACTGAACCTTAAGCGCAGAAACACCCAGGACCTCAGGTATCTCGCTCAGTTTGCAAGTGATCTGTGCCGTGATATGGTTTCTCCTGTTATCCCTATCTGGAAATTAAAAAATCCAGTGCTTTTTGCGTTTCTTGGAAAAAATACAAAAAATGAAACTGTGCCAAACAAATCCACAATCAGAAAGAATTATGTACCTGACTTACTATATATGCAAACAATTTGTCGGTCTGGGTGGCTCAGTTGGTTAGACGCTGGCCTAAGGATCCCAAGGTCGCGGGTTCAAACCCGGCCCAGGTCGATGGTTTTTAAGTGTGCTTAAAAAGACAGCTCCATATCAGTAGATTTACTGGCATGTAAAAGAACTCCTGCGGTACAAAATTCCGGCACACCGGCGACGCTGATGTGATCCTGGTAATTGACAGCGTCGTTAAACAACAAAATAATTTAAAATGAAAACAATCAACTCAATTCGCCTGGAAATCAGCGAGGGTCCCATTTGAGTATCAATTGATGAGACAACTGATGTTCAGGGAAGAGAAATTGGAAATGTGATAGTAGGCGTGTTGAAAGGTAATGAAGCGAGTCAGCCTGTGTCGTTAACGTGAGTTACCAAAATGCAGCCATCGAAACATTGCCAAAATATTTAATTATGCAATGGGACTTTTGTGGCTTGATGGGGTAAAAAACAGCAATGTCTTCCTTCTAGTAACGGATGTATTACCATACAAGAGCAAAGCTGCCACAGTTTTGCAAGTTTTATATTCTAAAGTGTTGCAACTAACATGCCTTGTGTACATCAGAACTGGTCGATGTAAATTGCCTAATGTTGACATATTGATTTCAAACACAAGGAAAGTATTTTTATGGGCTTGCAACAGAGTAGATAAATTCAAACGACTGTTTCGTGAGCTTCCACTCTCTCCTCAACCAATTTTAAGGAGATGGAGGAGCTGGACTGATGCTGTGGAATTTTGACTCTGTAAAACAAGTACCCCAGCATTTTGATTCCCAAGATACAGTTTCTGTAGAAACATCAAAGCAGTGAGTGACACGATGATATTACTACATCCAGAGTAGGTTTTCGCATTTATCGTTGTCATTAAATTAAATCTTCTATGAAACTCTCGGACAGCCTTGGTGTTGTTCATTCTAGAAATTGTGCAAGGGCCAGTCGGAGCTGCAGTGAAGGATAAGCTCCCTCCCAGTTTTCAGAAAAACCCAGGATTCAAGACAATCAGTCTATTTAACAGAGTGCTAAACGAAGGTGGCCGACGTTTTTGAAACTGAGTACACTCTAGAAGATTTATGCAAGTTTAAATATGCACCCATTACTTCATGTGAAGTTGAACGCTAATTTAGTCAGCATAAAGCCATCTTACATGACAGCAGGGGAAGTTTTATGTTTGAAAATTTGAAACACCGTATTGTTATGGGGACCGTAATTTGAAAAATTAACAGCTAAAGGAAATTTCAATTTTTGAGCTTGCACATCTTCAGATTATTATGCTCACTTGTTCTAGTACTGGATCCATAACATGGTGTGTGTTAAGACATCTTCATTTTTAGTTTGCCTGATTAAAACACTGTTTCAGGAAAATAGAAAAAATAAAGATTATTATGACGTTACATATTTATTCATATTTTAATGGCTTTATTATCTACACATTTCAAGATTTTTAAATACATATAGGATGTACATATTTTACTCATTTTTGGTACACAACTATCCGGGCCCTAGTTACTATAACTCCATAGTAGAAATGAATACTAATTTCTCACCCCCTTTACCTCAGCATAAAAATTATATGTGTTGATTATGAGAGGGATGCAGTTAAGAACCATAGGAGGATTCACCTCGCCGCGAGGTCTGTGCCCTGTATAAAAGTTGTTGATCTCAATATACAACAAAATTCTCAAAATGAATAATGTTCACAGCTTCGACTATTGCAATATCGTTTGAAAAAACATATAGTTATTTCATAAGAGGATTATAATGGATTATAATTAAATTATCATGCAGGATGGAAGGTACTGCTTCGGCCGCACTTCAACCGGCGATTCTACTTTAGCGATGTCCAACGTTTGCGAAAGAGAGGAGTTTACGTTTACCTCCTACCACTGTACCTGGACTTTGCTTCTCTTTAACCCCCAGCCGTGCATTGTGCTAAAGCGGCGGTTTGATTCACGAAAGCAATTTCAAATCCAATCGATAAACATCGATTCATTAGTGGCCTTTTTGGTACTGCTTACGTCGAGTCTATCAATACTTGGCGACAAAGTCCAAGTGCATAGCCTTAGACGATACACCAAGTGATCGTCACGTAACATATTGCGATGCAGACTTTTAATATGGAGAAATTCTGTTCGCAAATATATATATATATATATATATATATATATATATATATAAAAAAGCCCCCTGGCCTGCGCAACCTGCGCAACCGCAGGCTAGAGGGCTCCTGTATCTTTTTAGTTCGGTGTCTTTTTTATATTCCGAACTATTTGCGCATCTTTATTGGTTCCTCAATTACAATTCTGCAATAATTTATATGACAGGAAGGAATGAATATACTAATACATACAAAATGTCTACGCATACCTAATTAAATGTTATCCCCGCAGTTATTTTCATATTTATTCCACGATTTCAGTGCTACATACAGTTTTAAATATGCAATATAATTACATTACCAATTCATATATTAAGAATATATAACCTAATTACATTTTACATAATTTATTATATGTTATCCCATTCATATAGCTGCATGTTATGCCCCAGTTGATTTATCTTTATTGAACAATACCACAATTTATACAATTGAAAACAGAATACACAGTATATTAATCTAAACTAATGTTTAACCTACGTCCTAACTAAGCGTATAACTACGAATGTCATGTCCAGTAGATCCAATCAGGTGAATGTCAAATCCAGTGTTGTCTTCTCTGTGGTCATGGATTTCTTCTAAATTTGGCTGCCTCCCTTGTGGAAACGGAGTTCGTTAGTTTATCCAGCCACGTCCACAGTCTTCGCCATATATATGTAAAATCATACTCATTCATACACACATTCTTACAAATGCTTAGTTCTCTATCTACTACATTTAATCGACATAAGCATTTTCAGAAAGTACCTTATTGCTAATTTTCTTGTAGGTACAAGGGGAATATGGGAATACAGTAGGCTTTGAGCACCACTGAACATTTTTAAGAGCTGGTTGTTATGCGACGCCTTTGAAGTTCCGTTCTCTTTGCAAGGCCAAGAGATAAAAAAGGATTTAACATGTTTATATTTGAGAAATAGGATAATTATTGGCAAATTCAAATAAATAAGAAAACATATTTCGGAAGTAGTTCACCCAAATTAAAACCGAAGTTTGTGTTTTAATCAATTCCCCATTTGTTATTTGGTAAACTTTTTACTCTCTCTCTTACTGTTTACTATTTATGCAAAATCATCTAGAATGAAGAGGTCTTCTGAGGACATTCCCAGAAAATTCAAGTTATGACGGCAGTGAATCACCTGTTCGTGTCCTTCACTGACTGAGTGACTGGCCCACCGCCCACCGACTGGGGCAGTGGAGTGGGGTATAGCCGCCCATTACAAAAAGAGAAGGCTGGACATCTCTGTTTTAATAATGAATCCAATAAATATCTCCAATATAATTATTGTCAATAATGAAGCGTTTCGCAAAAAAAAAAAAAAAAAAAAAAAGTCAAATATTTGGAGTCATCTAACTTCTTGATAAATGGATATAAATGGTTTATTTTATTATTTCAGTATCTGTAAGGCATTAATACCTTGATTCGAATGAATTTAGTCACCTAATGTTAACACGTCATGCAAAGCTAAATTTTAAGAGAGATTTGGCAATGTAATGTGAACATTAAATTGTGACTAAATCCATTCGGTTTTAAATACAAAGACACTACAGCATTGTTTACACAATGTTTGCATGACAGCCATCAACAAGCTACATAGATGGTACCAAATAATTTGACACAAATTATTTTTTTCGGCGAAACGACTCTTTATTGAGAATAATTGTATTGGACATATTTCTTATACTTATCATGCGGAATCCCTGGTTAACTACTGCCGAAGCAGTGCCTTTCACCCGGTAGATATTGACATGAATATTGGATATCTTTGTAATGTATACAAGTGCTTATTTTAATAAATGTGCCTTCTAATAATGAGATTCTAAATAACTTTTCAATGAAGCAAAATCCTCCGTATACTCCTGGAGTATTAAAAACAGGAGTGTGCGAATGATTCATTCAGCGTCACGAACAAACCAGTATATGTGAACTGGAAATTGATAGTGGAGCACTTTGGTTTGAAAGTGACGCAAGTTCCTCGGAATGACCACCAACTAGTCATTAGAAATGAACTTGACACTACGCTTGAAAAAGGATAGCAAAATAAATAGAGAAGAGCTACTGCGGTGTTTAAGAAAAAGAAATGAAAGAAAAAGTCTGCGAATCGTGGAATACGATGGGGAAGAGGGGCAGACTGCATCAGCAGAACTCAACCACAGGATCTCTTACGTCATTAGATGTGTATATAAACTATGTCTTGGGCCCAACTCTACATCAAATAGCAACCAAGCGAACATGAAGATCTTCGTCGTCCTTACAGCAGTGATTGTGGTGGCTCTGGCTGCCGAAATCAAGTACACCACCAAGTACGACAATGTGAATCTGGATGAGATTCTCGGAAACGACAGACTCCTGGAGGGTTACGTCAAATGTCTTATGGATAAGGGAACCTGCACTCCTGATGGCAAGGAACTGAAAAGTGAGTATTCAGGTGTAAGTGTAATACCACCTATACTGAAATCTCTGAAATCATTACTTTGTATAAAAAACGTCATGGTTCTTTATTAAGTAGAAATTCTTATTAGAAATTTATTTTCATGTACATCTTTCGGTATTCATGCACATCTGTAAATAGCTGATCATAATATAAAATTATGGCCAGTTATTTACACTTGTCCTCAGTGTAAGCTGGTAGTTAATTCACAAGAAATTGGAAAACACTGTCATATTTAATTCGGCACACTATGAATACTATTAGTCACAGAGCCATGTTTTTGAGAGTATTTAATTGAAATTTATATTTGGTAAACATATACAGAAAGCTTTCTTAAATCTCACTGCGTTTTTAAAACATATATTTTTAAAAGGTTCACTTTTCTGAAATATTTAATGAGAGTGTATAGGTGCATTTTTCTCTTCTCATACTTGTTAGAATATATAGAAATTTTACTCATATAGTTATAAGTGCTGGAAGGCTCCCTTACAAGAATAAATGAATTAAGTACATTCATTATTATGTCACGGAGAAATTTACCATTCTTATAGTTATTCCCTTTTTTTTGGGGGGGGGGGGGCCGAAGATAAAATATTGAAAATCTGAATGTATCTAACACAATCCAATAAATCTACTAGGGAAGCTTTGTCATGGATCTAGTAACACACACTGAACGTTTCATATCCCCATTGAAGTAGTCTTTCTGGAAAATTCACCAACAGTTTGGAAAATGTAGTTTTGAGAAAATTGAGTATAAAGTTTAACAAGTGGGAAATATTACAAGTCATTTTTAGAAATCCCCTGGTCTATAAGATCTTGGGTCACGGCTTCCCTGTCCTCTC
>CM060963.1:104326034-104426034 GCA_030765045.1 Tenodera sinensis
TTGCCATATTTTCTGTTATTTTTTGGGGGTTTGAGACAAATTCAATAACATTGTTCTATAATAAATCTAATGTGCTTGTTTTCACCATAACTGGGCAAAGACTGTAGTAGTTCAATAGCAGAGTCCAATTTATCTTTTGTTGAAGACATTGTTACATTACTATTTTCAATTTCGGTAAATGTTTACAAAGTCGGCCGCTCGAGAAAACGAATGAAACTTAGTGCAATTGATGCAATTTTTATTGCTGATTACGATTTTGAAGGTTTTATTTGTCGGCCACGCTTCATTTTTGATTTATGAACAAATTCCGTCCTAGGCGGCCCGGGTTCGATCCCAGAAACCCGTATGTGGTATTCGTGGTGGACGAAGCGGCGTCAGGGCAGGTTTTCTCCGGGTACTCCGGTTTCCCCCGCCATCTCATTCCACCGGTGCTCCATCTTCATTTATCATCAGTGTCACCGCCTGCGGTGCCGTAGTAGTAAAAGCGGGCGTTAAACACAACAACAACAACAACAAATTCCGTACGTACGATGCAGTAGTTTTATTTCGCTTATGCGGCGGATATTTAGCAAATAAATGTTTATAAACGATTATAATATATGCTAGAATCATTATTTTAATTTTTTGAAAGGTAATCCGTTTGAGGAAATTGACTCTGTGAGAATATGCAATATTATTGTGAAATGCAGAGTATGTGATACAAATTTTATGGAGATATCACCAATGGTTTAGATGAAAAAGGGGCTTTTATATTGAAAAGTGTAGATTTAAGAAAATCGATGTTCATGTATTGGATAGATGTATTCTCTAAAGTGCCCCGCAAATACTACAACTGACAAAGTCAATAAAAACTCAATTTAATGTATAAAATGTATTAATATATTAATATTGGTTTCATTTTCATTAATGTTAATATACATTTTGTGCGTTGTGTAGTTTCCTTTTATAAGCACTGAGTGAAATTTCACCAGAATTGTTCAACACCAAATTTGCACCTTGTTTTGCAGTTACGTCTTGTTTTACCACAGGATATGTTGTATAATGTTGATTTGCCCTTAGGCTTTGTCATTATGAAAACAACACAAGGATGAGCATAATGTAATAGTATACAAATATTTAAGAAATTACCACTTGTTTATATAACTAAAGACAATCTAACAACACAAATCTGATATCATAGTGAACTCCAGACTACTTAGAAAAGGAAACAGAATTTCCCCTAAAACATTAGGCAAACCACAGCCAACTAGACCAAAAGTTCTTTGTTTTGGAAAACCTTGCAAGAATTTGAAAATACATGGGATAAATAATAAAATTTATCAACTAAATGAAAATGGATTAGCTGTTTATAATATACAAAAAGTAAAAAATCAATGTCATTTAACTCCATTATGGCTCCGCTTAAAATCATTAGAGCAATTTTTGAGAAAATAAGCATTTTCGAAAAATGGTCTATGTAAAGGTTATCATGAGGTGGAAGGATTTTCTTCAAAATCTTCGTATCGTATCTTTGGAAGACGGAACTTTTCTATAAACGACTTTCTCTCTCTTCTTTATTTTTATTTTTTTATATTTTTATTTTATTTTTTGTTTTGCTTTTTATTCAGGTAGTCTCAAAACGTGTACTTCCGTTGAAATCTCAGTATCAAATTTTTGGGTGGAGTACAACATAAATAAAGCGAAAATAAAAAGCAAGGAATTATATTTATATTTAATGATACGTTTAAACACGGAGAGAGTGCAATTATTTAACCTTAGTAACCAGTAATTACCCTGTAATTAAGTCGTAATTTATTGATGGCGTTTGTAAATGCTTGTTATCCTTATCATATGAGTGAAACAGTCTTAATAAACCACTGCTTATGGAGTTCTTACGACCTGCAATACTCATAATTGCCAATGTCAGGTAGAAGTCTATTTAAAACCTTTTTGTTTCCTGCTACTTTCATCATCTCTTACTGAAGCTAGATCCTACAGCATTTCTCAACGTGAAGTACGCGATGATGGATAGTTTCTTAAAGAGGTGCCAAAAATGTATGGACAACGACGGTGGCCAGTTTCAGCATCTCCTTTAATAACATTGGCAAGTAACGCCTTTAAAAGTAATTTTAAAAATGTTGTATGGTTTCATCCGCGCTGTTCTATGACGAGCGCCGAGGACACGTAAAACACAACGCAGTCGTTGTAATTAAATGTAATGAAATTAACAGATTCCGATTATGAAGGCCGCACAGAATGACATGGAGGGCTAGGGACACTGACTCTCCACCACTGGACCCCGCTCGTGACACCTCTACAGGGCAGAGGTGGGGATCCAGCGGCCGGGCAGTAGGCCAAAGCTAATCTCAGAGGGCTGTAGTGCCACAGAGAGACACAATTATATTAACGAAAAATTCATATTCAACATGCTGCTCAACTCTCAAGTTGAGTGTGTGGGCCAGACAATTGAACTTCGGCATGGATCGCAGTTATTCGTAGATCTTTACTTTTAGCTCCCCATCACTAGGTGTTGCTCTGTTTACAACAAACAATAGAGGGCATGTTTATAATGAAAGTGCAACTTCATTAGAGAGATAGAGAGAATGAAAGAAAGAAAGAAAGAAAGAAAGAAAGAGAGAAAGAAGGCTAGAAAAAAAAGAAAGAAAGAGAGAAAGAAAGAGAGAAAGAAAGAGAGAAAGAAAAAAGGGAGGGAGGGATGAAGGAAGGAAGGGAGGGAGGAAGGGAGGAAGGAGCGAGGGTGGCAGCGAAGGAGGGAGGGAGTAAGGGGGAAAGGGAGAGATGAAGGGAGGAAGGAAGGAACGAGGGAACTAAGGAAGGAAGGAATGAATGGAGGAAGGAAGGAAGGAACGAGGGGAGGAAGAAATGTAGGGAGGGAGGGAGGAGGGAAGGAAGGAAGTAAGGAAGAAAGGATGGATGGAAGGAACGAGGGAACGAAGGAAGGAACGAAGGAAGGAAGGGAGGGAGGAAGAAATGTAGGGAGGGAGGGAGGAGAGAATGAGGGAAGGAAGTAAGGAAGAAAGGATGGAAGGAAGGAACGAGAGAACGAAGGAAGGAAGGAACGAAGGAAGGCAGGGAGGAAGGAAGGAAGGAAGGAAGGAAGGGAGGGAGGAAGGAAGGAAGGGAGGAAGGAAGATAGAGAGGGAGGGAGGAAGGGAGGAAGCAGAGAGCGAGGGTAGGAGGGGAGGAGGGAGGGAGGGTGGAAGGGAGGTAGGATGGTGGGAAGGGAGGAAGGAAGATAGAGAGGGAGGGAGGGAGTGAGGAAGGGAGGAATCAGAGAGGGAGTGTGGGAGGGGAGGAGGGAGGGAGGGTGAAAGGAAGGGAGGAAAGGAGAAAGGAGGGAGGGAGGGTGGGAATGTAAGAGGGAGGGAGGAAGTGGGGAAAGGAGAGAGGAAGGGAGGAAGGGAGGATGGAAGGAAGGAACGAGGGAACGACGGAAGGAAGGAACGAAGGAAGGGAGGAAGGAAGGAAGGAAGGGAGGAAGGAAGGAAGGTTGGAAGGAAGTAAGGAAGGGAGGGAGGGAGGGACGGAAGGAAGGAGGGAAGGAAGGAAGGGAGGGAGGAAGGGAGGGAGGGAGGAAGGAAGGGAGGGAGGAAGAAAGGAAGGAAGGAACGAGGGAACGAAGGAAGGAACGAAGTAAGGAAGGGCGGAAGGAAGTAAGGAAGGAAGGGAGGGAGGAAGTAAGTAAGTAAGGGAGGGAGGGACGGAAGGAAGGGAGGGAGGAAGGAAGGAACGAGGGAACGAAGGATGGAAGGAACGAAGGAAGGGTGGAAGGAAGGAAGGAAGGGAGGAGGGAACGTAAGGAGGGAGGGTGGGAGGAAGGGAGGAGGGAAGCATGGAAATAGGGAAGGAAGTAAGGAAGGAGGGGAGGGAGGGACGGAAGGAGGGAAGGAGACAAGGAGGGAAGGAAGGGAGGAAGGAAGGCAGGGAGGAAGGAAGATAGGGAAGGAGGAGAGGAAGGAGAGACGGAGTGTGGGACGGGAGGAGGGAGGAAGGAAGGGAGGGAGGGAGGAAGGGCGGCAGAGAGGGAGGGAGGAAGGGAGGGAGGTGAGAGCAAGGGAGGGAGGAATGGCGGATGGAGGGAGGGTTGGGAGGCAGGAGGGAGGGAGGAAGGGGAAGAGAGAGGAAGGGAGGAAGGAAGAAAGGAACGAGGGAACGACGGAAGGAAGGAACGAAGGAACGAAGGGAGGAAGGAAGGAAGGGAGGAAGGAAGGTAGGGCGGGGGGAGGAAGGGAGAAGGGAAGGAGAGAAGGTGGGAAGGAAATAAGGAAGGAAGGATGGAAGGATGGAAGTTAGGAAGGGAGGGAGGGACGGAAGGAGAGAAAGAGGGAAGGAAGGAAGTTAGGGAGTGAGGAAGGGAGAAGGGAAGGAGGGAAGGAGGGAAGGAAGTAAGGAAGGAAGGATGGAAGGAAGAGAGGAAGGGAGGGACGGAAGGAGGGAAGGAGGGAAGGAAGGAAGGAAGGAAGGAAAAGAGGAAGGAAGGTAATGAGGGAGAGAGGAGGGAAGGAGGGAAGGACGTAAGGAAGGATGGAAGGAAGGAAGGGAGGGAGGGACGGAAGGAGGGAAGGTGGGAGTGTGAGAGGGAGGATGGATGGGAGGGAGGGAGGGAAGGAAGGAAGGAGGTAAGGCGGCAGCTAGGGAGGGAGTGACGGATGGAATGAGGGACGGAAGGAGGGAAAGATGGAAGGAAGGTAGGGAGGGAGGGAAGGACGGAAGGAGGGAAGGGGACCGAGGGAGGGAGGGAAGAATGGAGGGAGGGAAGGAGGCAAGGAATTGAAGGAGGTAAGGAGGGAGGGAGGGAAGGAGGGAAGGAAGTAGTGAGGGTGGGGAGGAAGGAAGGAAGGGAGGGAGAGAGTGGGAGGGAGGAAGGGAGGGAGGGACGGAAGGAAGGAAGGGATAGAGGGAGGGAGGGAGGAAGGAAGGAAGGAAGAAAGGAAGGAAGGAAGGAAGGAAAGAAGAAATAAATAAATTTAATAGCTTTGGAGCAAGATTAGTTATTACCGCATCTTGCAAAAGAAATAGGCTAAGGTTACCTACTGAAGCTATTTACGTTGTGTGTATTTTGGGAAGACAGCGAAAATCTTAAGCTATCTTCCCGTGTCTTTGGTTTCCTTGCTGTAATTCAATTAATCAAAATAATTAAGTTGTTTAATGTACAGAAGTTTTGTCATAGAGGTATCCTGCATTTATTTTTTAAAGATAAAACTGTGAATCAATAGCCTTCACTTTTCGTGTTTATTTTGTAAAATCAAGTTTCTCAGCACAGAGAGAGAGAGAGAGAGAGAGAGAGAGAGAGAGCATTTGGAAAATCAGTAAGTCCGAGTAATCGAGATTTCCTTGCTCTCTCCTTCAAGTGCTGACTTAGAGCTGTCTTGTGTCCATAGATAAATGTTTGCGGAATCTCCGTGTCAATTAGATCTGGTTTATCATGAAACACCAAATGATAAAAATGTGATATAAGGCAAAATACTATCCACAGGCACGTTTTCCTGTGTATTGGTGTGTAGTAACCACGTAATGACCGGATGATTTCAAGGAGCGTTTCTTTCCATATGATCAACAGCGCGGAAATAATGAAGTCATGCCATTCTTTCCAGCTAAAAGCGCTTCACTCATATTCTGGAATTGAAAGACTTCAAATTTAGTTCTCTTCTGTGCATTAAGATATGTTTACTGTTCCTTGATTCGCCTACGATTTGTTTAATTATTTCTTCTATAGTTATTATTGTTCATAACAAATCTTATTACTTTCCATACTACGTAGGAGAAGTATTGTATTCGATTAAAAAAGTCGATGTCGAGGTTTCACCGAAAAAATGTTTTGAGGTTCCCTGATACAGAAAAGGAGTCTTAGAAAAAGGCCCTCTGTGTATTTGTGTTTGTGTGTGTTTGTCCATGTAGGCGTGTGTGTATGTGTGTGTGTGTGTGTGTGTGTGTGTGTGTGTGTGTGTGTGTGTGTGTGTGTGTGTGTGTTTGCGCGCCTCTTGTTAGTGGATTACCAAGTGATTTTGGCAGATACAGAGGACAGACTTCAGATAACTGTTTATAAATTAAGTAATAGGAGTACAATTTAAATATTTTAAGTTCAAAAACAAAAGTAATGGCGTGTATAGACACAAATCACAGAATGTCAAAAATAGTAATTAATAGTGAAATTATTGAACAGGTGACCAGTAGGGATGCAGATTATCATATCAGAGTGAAAAGTTCCAGAAATAACAACATCCCTGTGGAACAATAAGAACATGTTTAGCGATAAAACCCTCAAGGAAGCTCGAACTTTTATGAAACAATAGCAATTCCACACTTCTGAATGACTAATTATCATGTTAATGCTTACACAGTTCTGTAAGTAGGTAGTTTTTAGCTCATTTTATTCTGGATAAGATTACCTGAATGACAAATTATCCTGTTAATGCTTATATAGCCTTGTAAGTAATATCTAGCTTCTTTAGTGACAATTTATATATAATTACATTTGATGCCTGTGTGATAGCTACTGTGTATAGAATAATCTGACAAAAGATGACATTCATTACCAATTATATCATAACTAAACAGTAGGACGTGGCAGGAGGAGCCTAGTCAAAGTTTAAAACGAAGCTCAATTCATATCTGTAAATATACATAATGTAAGTCTTATAATTACAGGGAAGAATCTCCTTTACCCTGTTTTTTCTTCTTTTTTGTTTTGCTTTTTGTGCCTGTAAATTTGTTTTTTATATGCTATTCTGTGACATATTCAATGTTCACCGGCTTCCATTGCTACTTTTGAACTCGCTGAACGCAATCCAATCTAATCTGCATAGAGCAGAAATATGGGTACTAACAGAATAAGATAAAATACGCTTAGGAGCTTTAGAAATGAAATTGCTAAGGTCAGTGTTGTTATAAATAGGACGGAACTAAAAGAAATTCAGATGTCAGATATAAATTTAAAATACAAAATATAACTTAAAAGATTGAAGACTCAAAAGAACTGGATGGAACATCTGGAAGGAATGGATGCATCCTGTATACCAATCAGAGTTTTCAAATACTATCCAAGGGGGAGAAGAAACGTTGGTCGTCCCATATTACGTTGGATCCAGTAATTCTAAGGGAACCGGAACGTGTCATGGGAACCAAACCGTACTGTTGTTGATGACGATGATAATTAAATGCTGTAATTGCTATAGATTATACATATAATATATTCACGCTTTATGATCCTTTATTATTCCGAAAACTGCCTTTTTAATGTTTTAACTGTCTAAAAATGATGTACATATAAGGTAGAGTATATGGAAGCCTAGAATACGGAGAAAAACCCATAAAATTGTGTACCTGTCTGGCAAATTTTCGCACAGTGGGAAAATAACCCGTGCATGTGATTCTACGTCACATGGAAACCGGTATAAGCGAAGTGGAAACTAATCCAGTCAGGTACCTTGACCTGCAGGAATGACGCAGGTTACTGGGAATTGCCAGACAATAAATGAAAAAAAGTTTTCGCACAGAAATAAAGGTGGGCATTGACCATGGAATTCAGCAAATAAGGATTATGCAAATCTTATTTAGCATCCGCAATAAAGCTGAAGAATGAACGGGTGAGGTGAGTGTGTCACTGGAACTGGACCACAGAAATATTTCCTACGTCATTAGATGTGTATATAAACTCCTTTTGGATTTTTGGAGACACCAAACGAACCAAACCGTGGGCATAATGAAGACCTTTATCATCCTCGCAGTGCTCCTGGTGGTGTCTCTGGCTGCCGAAATCAAGTACACCACCAAGTACGACAATGTGGACCTGGATGAGATTCTCGGAAACGACAGACTCCTGAATGGCTACTTCAAGTGTCTTGTGAACAAGGGGACCTGCACTCCTGATGGCAAAGAATTGAAAAGTGAGTATTTCATAAACATAGTATTTTTTCGTCCTTTTTTCTTTAAAAAGTTAAATCTTTCCAAGTTAATTAATTTTAATAGTCGATCTCAGGAGACTACCTTTAGGTTTGTTGTTTAAGATTGTCAAGCAATAAATTGTTGTCCTACTCCGTTGGAGATGTGCAATTTAGCTCTATTGTTCCCTTTTTCTCTTATAAGTACAAGAGGCATACGGGAATACAGTGGGCTTTGAGCGATAGTCAAATGTTTTAAAGTTGGTCGTTACTGAAGGCTTTGAAATTCCGATCTCTTTGCACGGCCAAGAGATAAAAAACGCTCTTCCATTTGAGAAAAGTTTAAGAATTGCATCACTCTCGCAAATAACAAGGAATGTCTCCGAAAAGGTACACTCCACAAAAAATGCTTAGGTGTTTTAATGAGATCTACATTTTTATGTAGCAAGATCTGGTCTATCGCTTACGGTTTACCGGCTAAGCAGAAGTGATAAAAAGTAAACAGAACTATATGGGCTATAGCCACAAAATTCAAAATATACATTTCATTTGTCAGAAAAATATCTTAACATGTGGCATTTTAATCAAAATCGTTAAAGCCATTTTTGAGAAAATCAAAATTTTCGAAAGCTTTTCTATGTAAAGGGCAGCTTAGAGTAGAGACATTGTATTAAGCTATAACTATGCTCATCATTCCAATCTCTTGAGATCGACGGGCGATAAAACTCGAAATGAACAGTCTGCGACTTTGCCGAATATATTTACATCACTTATTATAAAAAGGGGCGGATATATCAGCAGCAAATAGTGCAGCAATGATGCAAATGGGAAGGGTGTAATAAGGGGATGATTGTAGAATGGATATTAAAACATTTATATCGAATAAAATTAATGCAAAAGCAGAACATTTTGAGGCAGAGTTTAATAATGCAGGAAAGAACACGATGAACTGTTACCGGACCTTACGTCTTAATATCATAAGTAATAAGTGCTCCCAATTTCTAGTACAGTTTGCTGCCGTGAGCAGACCAATCATGAGACCGCGTTTTATCTGCCGTCAGCAACTCAAAGTCGCTACTGTGTGGTATTGATAACGGTCTAATGAGTATAGCACTTTGAATCCTACGGCTTAGGAATTCCTATACCTGTTCATCACAAACGCTCAAAAGAGTTTCTTTTAGTTTTGGCTTATAGTTAGCTCGTAGGAACATTTGGCTTACAATCTCTCTTCACTGATAAAATTCTAATGGGTGTAAGTTTTCTCAAGTTACTTTATAAATGTCCTTGGGTTTAGAGCAAATCGTCGTATAAATTTTCGCTATTCTATCTCGAGCTTTGTTTCTATTGTGCTTCTGTTCTGATTCAAAACAAGCATGCCCCCGTACTTTTTTAAAACATCAAGAGAAATGCTGAAACAAAATAAATTAACAGAACAGAAGCTGGAAGAATCTTGTTCTTAGATCAGGTAATGTTAACGTTTGTTGATTATCTGAAAATTAATGCAAATTAAGGTTCTTATGCCATATATTTCTACACTGCAGTTTTCTTCGGTAATTTCAACAATAATTAAGCCTTCTTCGAATTTGCTAAATACGCGTATGTATTCTACTATAATGCACATTACATTACATGCATTTAAAGCTATTTGCGTTACAACTGTGATGTTTAAAGTGGTGCATGTGACAAATTTTAAGTAATTAAAGTTAGCGTTACTCCAAAAAATGTCAAAGATTCTACGTTCCTTTTTTTAAATAATGCAAAATGCTTATTTATTAAATATTTTATAATACGATAATTATGAAAAGATAATGTACAAATGTATATTTATATATTTTATATGACACCACTAGCAGGACTTACATATTACTTATTTAAAATTTTCCTTCAAAGTAAAACTCATATGACACATAATTTGGGCAAAAAGTTGATAAGATGGCCAAAGTATCAACTTAGAAATGAGGTTGTACAACTGACTGAAATTCTATGCACAGCGATATATTTTCAAATTAATAAAATGTAAATTGTGGATTTTTGCGTTGTTCGTAGATCCACTAAGTGAAGAGTAAAATATATAACAGTTCAAACAGAAATAACATTCATGTTTCCTCATGAATCTGAGTTAATAAAAAGAAAAATTAGTAACGTAGTATTTGTATGTTTTATATGTATAATTCTCTGTTTAATACTGGTTATCATCAATTTTTGAATATTTAAGATTTTTTTTTTCACAGGTGTAATTCCTGATGCTCTGACCAACGGCTGCGCTAAGTGCAATGAAAATCAAAAACGTGGCACCAAGAAGGTTATAGAGTTTTTGAGCAAGAACAAGAGTGAGATGTGGAAGGAGCTGAAAGCAACATATGATCCCGAGGGAATCTACGAGAGACAGTACAATCAACAAGCTAGCAGTCTAGGTGTTTCTCCATAGATTATGTCACTGCTTCACACTCCGCATCCAAAAATTCATTTCCATTATTAAATGTAATTAAAGAAGCACAACATTTGTTTTAAAATGTAATCATATCATCAATAAATAAAAATTAATTTCTACATTACCCAGAGTATTCGTTTTAATGTGAACCCAAATTCCCTGGATCCTGGGATTGAAACTTGAATTTTCTATATTTTGATAAGTATGAAATCAACACTCTGCACGCCTAAGGGTGTTTATGTTATGAACTACCGCACAAAGTCCCAACACTACCTATTTTATAGTTTTGAGGTAATTAATTGTTCAATTTAGTACCTTAGTATTGAAAATACTCCATGCGCAACAAAAACTAAAATATCACAACCGTATTATAGGCTCCAATTGCCCAAAGACATCATCAGTTTCTGACAGAAAGAAAAAATAATTTCTTTTAAAGTAACTAATTTCTTTGCTTTGATGTACTTTCAAAATATGTGTAAAACCTTTTGCTGTATTTAATTGTTTTAAAGTTAAACAATCTTTCACATTTTGAAACCAAAAATTGAAGTTGAAATCACATAAATGGAGCACATGCTGGAAAAATTATATAAGTATAGCGTGTATGGAGCAGATAGTGAATCAAAAATGTAAAGTCGAGAAAACCCAATTTTTCTACATACATGATTCATGATTACCTGTTTGTCACATATTCTCTCTTTTGTCTAGTAGTCTCTCTTCTCAGATTCATTGTGCAACCAGTTTTCCACTGAATCTGGTTCTTTGTGAGTCCTTTAGGCCCATATGTTGTTGAAATAGTGTCGAAAATTTAAGTAGAAAAGTAGTTTAAATGTAGCGCATATGCCATTTAAAGTATATGCTGGACCTTTAAAAGTGGTGGAATCTAAAAACTGTCACTGCCAACATATGACTGAAGGTTCGGGGAACATTTATATGCACAGATCTAAAAATCTTCAATTTGACAGCTATTCAGTCATTTTTCACTCTCGGGGTCCCTTAATACGTCAACGGGTGATGCAAGAGATGCAATCTAGCCGATAAGAAGTTATAAGACTGATTTAAATTTTAAGTTTGTATATCTAAATATGAATACAACCAAATGGGACCTTTCACATGAATAATTCCTGCGCGATTTAATTTTGTATTATGTGAAAGAATGGAGGAATAATTGAGGCAATTCTGTATACTGCTCCGTTTTAGTAGGATAATTAGGCAAGGTTGACAAGTGCACACATTTTTTAAATGCTTACTAGGACTAAAAGATCTGTCGATTGCCTATATTTTTTAAAGTTCCATTTATATGCCGCCTTTAACATCGATGGTCATATTGGCGGCTTATAACCTTTTGAAACAATTGCTCAACAGCAATAGTGTTAACTAACTCAGTGGTGGTATGAACTTTGGGCTTCTAATACTTTGCTTTCTCTAAAATTTATTACATTAAATTCACACACACACACGCACACACACACACACACACATTCACATTCCTTTCATACTTCCAGATTCTGGAGTGGATGGGGAATAATCCTAGTGGGAGAAAACCTTCCACCCTCCCGGCCGGGAACTAGACCTGATACGCCTTGCACCGACTGAGCTACCGGCCAGCCTTACTATATTTTATACGTTTTCTCGCGGGGCGTTTTCTGCATAACAACCGTCTTATCATCCTTAAAAAAATAAAACAAAGAAACGAAGGAAAAAAGGAAGAAAGAAAGCATGTAAGCAAGCAAACAATCCAGCAAGCGAGCAGGCAGGCAGACAGGCACGCACGAAGGCAGGCAGGCAGACATATATGTACGCACGAAGGCGGGCAGGCAGGCTGACAGGCACGTACGAAGGCAGGCAGGCAGACAAATAGGTACGCACGAAGGCGGGCAGGCAGACAGATAGGTACGTACGAAGGCAGGCAGGCAGACATATAGGTACGCACGAAGGCGGGCAGGCAGGCAGACAGGCACGTACAAAGGCAGGCAGGCAGGCAGAATATAGGTACGCACGAAGGCGGGCAGGCAGACAGATAGGTACGTACGAAGGCAGGCAGGCAGGCAGACATATAGGTACGCACGAAGGCAGGCAGGCACACAGGCACGTACGAAGGCAGGCAGGCAGACATATAGGTACGCACGAAGGTGGGCAGGCAGGCACACAGGCACGTACGAAGGCAGGAAGGCAGACATATAGGTACGCACAAAGGCAGGCAGGCATACAGGCACGTACAAAGGCAGGAAGGCAGACATATAGGTACGCACGAAGGTGGGCAGGCCGACAGATACGCACGTACGAAGGCAGACAGGCAAGCAGACATATAGGTACGCACGAAGACGGGCAGGCAGATAGGTACGTACGAAGGCAGGCAGGCAGACATATAGGTACGCACGAAGGCGGGCAGGCAGGCAGACAGGCACGTACGAAGGCGGGCAGGCAGACATATAGGTACGCACGAAGGCGGGCAGGCAGACAGACAGGCACGTACGAAGGCGGGCAGGCAGACATATAGGTACGCACGGAGGCGGGCAGGCAGGCAGACAGGCACGTACGAAGGCAGACAGGCAAGCAGACATATAGGTACGCACGAAGGCGGGCAGGCAGACAGGTACGTACGAAGGCAGGCAGGCAGACATATAGGTACGCACGAAGGTGGGCAGGCCGACAGATACGCACGTACGAAGGCAGACAGGCAAGCAGACATATAGGTACGCACGAAGGCGGGCAGGCAGGCATACAGGCACGTACGAAGGCAGGCAGGCAGACATATAGGTACGCACGAAGGCGGGCAGGCAGGCAGACAGGCACGTACGAAGGGGCAGGCAGACATATAGGTACGCACGAAGGCGGGCAGGCAGGCAGACAGGCACGTACGAAGGCGGGCAGGCAGACATATAGGTACGCACGAAGGCGGGCAGGCAGACAGACAGGCACGTACGAAGGCGGGCAGGCAGACATATAGGTACGCACGAAGGCGGGCAGGCAGGCAGACAGGCACGTACGAAGGCGGGCAGGCAGACATATAGGTACGCACGAAGGTGGGCAGGCAGGCAGAAAGGCACGTACGAAGGCGGGCAGGCAGACATATAGGTACGCACGAAGGCGGGCAGGCAGGCAGACAGGCACGTACGAAGGCGGGCAGGCAGACATATAGGTACGCACGAAGGCGGGCAGGCAGACAAACAGGTACGCACGAAGGCGGGCAGGCAGGCAGACATATAGGTAAGCACGAAGGCGGGCAGGCAGGCAGACAGGCACGCACGAAGGCAGGCAGACATATAGGCACGTACGAAGGCGGGCAGGTAGGCAGACAGGCACGTACGAAGGCGGGCAGGTAGACATATAGGTACGCACGAAGGCGGGCAGGCAGTCAGGCACGTACGAAGGCAGGCAGGCAGGCAGACATATAGGTACGCACGAAGGCGGGCAGGCAGGCAGACAGGCACACACGAAGGCGGGTAGGCAGACAGATAGGCGCGTACGAAGGCAGGCAGCAGACATATAGGTACGCACGAAGGCGGGCAGGCAGTCAGGCACGTACGAAGGCAGGCAGGCAGACATATAGGTACGCACGAAGGCGGGCAGGCAGGCAGACAGGGACACACGAAGGCGGGTAGGCAGACAGATAGGCGCGTACGAAGGCAGGCAGGCAGACATATAGGTACGCACGAAGGTGGGCAGGCAGGCAGACAGGCACGTACGAAGGCAGGCAGGCACGCAGACAGGCTCGCACGAAGGCAGGCAGACAGGTACGTACGAAGGCAGGCAGACAGATAGGTACGCACGAAGGCGGGCAGACAGGTACGTACGAAGGCAGGCAGGCAGACAGATAGGTACGCACGAAGGCGGGCAGGCAGACAGGCTCGCACGAAGGCAGGCAGGTAAGCAAGCACTCAGGCAGGCACACAAGCATTCAAACAGGCAGGCAGGCACACAATCATTCAAGCAGACAAGCAGGCAGGCAGGCATGCAAACAATGTAACATAAGAGAATATTACAAAGCAAATTAGGCAACCCAGAGACGAAGAAAATTATCTGTTTGACTTTCACTAGATGAAAATTTAATAAACATACTAGGAAATAAGTACAATTGTGTAGACCCAATATAATTTGAAGTATACAAGCACATCTATTATGATACGTGCATCTGCAACTTAATTATATGCATTCATCGGTAACTGGGGGATCACCACGAAGAGCTTTCATATAGGACGGTTTGTTTATTAGTGCAGAGAGAGTTGGAGAATTTAATGTCGCGCCGGCACGTTGGCCATGATACCTCAGTGGTTAAGGTCGCCCGACGGAGACCGAAAGATCCGTGGTTCAAGTCCCGGCTTTGGCATGGAATTTTTCAGTCTCATTCTACCCTTTTAAACCTTTTCCTTACAGACATCTATTGTGTGGAAGAACAATTAATGCATTAACATTTGATTTATAATATTTTGCAGTAGGGATTGATATTAAACGAATATTAACTCAATAGCATTACTAGAACACCGATCGGCTTTTGTAATAATTTCAATATAACATCCTAATGTTTGGAGTATGTGTACACGTAATTAGGAAATAGTCAAACTACGCTGCACATTTTGAATTTAAAAGGATTTAGAACATTATATAATTTATAGGAAGTGACGTGGAAAGATCTTAGATATCAAGTAAAGAAAAGTTTACAACGGAATCTCGTACTAGATAGAGGTCTACCAAGCAAGTTGTCTTGACCGTGAATCGAACTGGAGTAGTCTAAGAAGCAGGAAAATTCACCACGGCTTTCAACATAGAGGTGAACATCGGTTGACCCTGAATATATTAAACTATCAAGTAAGGTTCTCCACAAGGCTATAGTATGAAGAAAAGCTTTTGTCCAAGCAAGGTTAACCTTCATAGGATGATTAGTTAGAAGATGGTCCAATTAGGTTAGATTTAAGGGCGCTCAACTGCTAAGTAAGATTGTCAAAGTAAGACATGTCAAAAGTAACTCAAGCTACCGAGATATTTCCGTCGTTGTTGTGTTGTGAAGATATCTCTCGGCTCTCGTGCCATGAGTTACTTACTACGCGGGTGCAACATCTCAGTTTACATATTTGTTTTCTCTACTACGTATAGTGTGGGAAATATTGTATTCGACCCAAAAATTTCGATGTGGAGATTTCACCGGAAATGTGGTTTGAAGAACTCTGAATCTCCTCCCAAAAAACACTTTAAAAAAGTGTGTGCATCTCTCTCTCTCTCTCTCTCTTTCTGTGTGTGTGTGTGTGTGTGTGTGTGTGTGTGTGTGTGTGTGTGTTTGTGTGTTTGTGTGTGTGACTTTGAACAGTATAACCCAAAAATGAAAAGTTGGTTGAAGCAGCAAATCTATGCTGACTCTCGTTGTTACACCAGTTTGAAGCACTATTATTTCTTAGTCTGATCCCTCGGCAACTCTCGCATCTCATACAAATTTTCTCTGACAATAATAATTGTTTTTACAGTACAAACTGGCATAAAGTTACACAATCAGCAATATTTTTAAAGTCAAAATTACTCAACACACAGTCATAATTATATATCCATTTTTACTTTATCCACTGGTAAGTAGGGGAAGTATTTTATTCCACCCAAAAATTCGATGTCGAGATTTCACCGGAAATATATTTTTGAGGCCCCCTGAATAAAAACAAAGGTATTTTTAGAAAAAGGTCCGTGTGTGTCTGTGTGTGTGTCGGTCTGTCAGTCTGTCAGTCTGTGGACAGCATAGCTCAAAAACGAAAAGTCGGTTAAAAACCAAAGTTGGTATTTAACTTTAATGCCTTTCAAGGATGCGACACGAAGATTTTAAAGAAAATAGCCTCACCCTAAACTACCCTTTACATGGAAAATTTTTCGAAATTTGTTTTCTTGAAAATGGCTCTAACGATTTTGATTAAAATGTCATATGTTTGAGATATTTTGATGACAAATGAAATGTATATCTTGAATTTTCTGGCTATAGCCCCTGTAGTCGTATTTACTCTGGACGAATTTTGCATAACTGGTAAACCGTTAGAGATAGACCAAATTATGCTCTACAAAAAATGTAGATCTTGCTAAAATACACAATTTATGTCTCAATAAATTTTCTTGTAGGGTGAACCATTTCGGAGATATTCCCTGTTATGTGTGTGAGTTTCGGAAAACTTAGAGCTTTAGCGAAATGCAACAACGTTGTTCATTGTTTACATATTAATCGTGCAAAGAGAACGGAATCTCAAACTTCAAAAAGATTTGACTGTCGCACAAAGCCTTCTGTATTCTAATATCTCCCTTGCACCTACAAGGACATAAGCAATAAGATAATTTGTACGAATGTTTATCTTAAGTAACATGGAGATCTAGGAAAAAGAATGTTGGAATGGTTAGTACAAGAGTAGAGAAAGTCATGTGACTGCAACACATCAGATTTTTTAAAGTTCCAAGCTGGCAGCCCAGCGGGGTGGACGTGTGTGTCAGCCTGCCTCTCTGTGTGTTTACGAGTGCTACGCCAGTGTATTCTTTGTTTCACTGCAAATAGTGTTATTACATACGGTGATTCTGACTGTGATTAGTGCGTGTAGTGGAGTATTTACCACTACATTTGATCTTTTCTACAATGGCTCACCAGTCGGAAGCTACCGGCCACCTTGTCAGCTCTGCATTACTTACAATCTACAATAATGATTCTACTCCACAAGCTCACACTAACTTCACTCCTGGACATAACGGCTCTGTAATATCTCCACATCAACAACCAGCATTATCCTCACAACAAGCGTTAATGAACACTTCTGCAACAACAACCAACATCACAGTGAGTAAACCTATTCTTCGGCCTTCACAGTTGACAGCAACCCCCATAACGCACACATATACCAATTCTGTTCAAGACGACGATAATATGGAGTACAGTAACACACCGGACCAGTCTAATGGGGCACACAATGTGCGCCCTGCACAAGCTCCCTCAGCCAGTTCTACCAAGCGGCTCTGTCTTGCGCCAGCTTCTATATCGCCTAACACGCCCCGTTATGCTTATGCAGTACCCACTTCGAACCGCTTTCAGGCTTTAGGTGATACTCCCGACCTAGACACTACAGATTCACCGTCTCTTGCTCCTAAAGAGAAAATTCTCCCTATCTGTCTCCGTGATATTCACAATTACCAATTGTTCCTGAAGGATGTCAAAACGTGTGTTAAATCGGATTTTCACACTGAGCTCCGAGGTTCGATTCTAAAAATTTATGCCACCACTTCTTCTGATTTCCGTTCTCTTACATCTTACTTCACCTCAATCAATCAAGCATATTATACCTTTAGAAATCCAGCTGATAAACTCTTCTCCGTTGTCATTCGCAATCTTCCTTGCTCCCTAAATGACCAGGAAGTGTACGATGAACTTTGTGCTCTGAACTATCCTGTTCAAAAGGTCACACGCTTACTTGGCAGAAACAGGAACCCACTACCTTTGTGTGCTGTAGAACTTACAAACAACGATGAGGGTAAAAACATTCTGAATCTTACCCGGCTGCTATATAGTGTTGTGAAGGTCGAACATCGCCGCCGTACCAGTGATCTACCACAGTGCACTCGCTGCCAAAACTTTGGACATAGCAAAAACTATTGCAAGTTGGAACCTCGATGTGTCAGATGTTTAGGCGCACACCATTATTCAGACTGCGCTAAACCTTCCACCACACCAGCTAAGTGCGTTAACTGCGAGCAAGATCACCCAGCTAATTATCGCGGCTGTCCTTACTATGTGGCGCTGAAAGCAAGACTCTCTCGCCGATCTCAGCAACCCAGCCTCTCATCAACATCTTCACCTTCGATGCCGCGCACATCGCCTGCATTCGAACGACGTCCACAGCAGCCACGCCCGTCTCAGCAACCATCAGCCTTCCACCCAACGACCGTTCCTGGTGCGCAGCCGAGGACTTATTCTCAAACGACGTCTTCCACTTCTCCTTTTTCACCGGCTAGTTCTTCCGCTGCCCCACCCAGGGATTCTTCTTCGACGCCCTTACTGACTCTTTTCTCTGACTTGCTCTCTCAGTTATTCTCTTACTTCCGGACTCTGCTTACCCCCATTTTACCACAACTTCCACCGCTACTTAGTTCTCTTATTATTTCTTTAATTCCCAATGGCAACCCGTAATATCATTAATCTTAAAAAGTTAACCCTCCTTAACTGGAACGCTAACGGTCTCCGTGCCAAACGCGCATCTTTCGTTGCTTTTCTCACAATGCACAATATCGATATTGCCTGCGTCACTGAAACGCATTTTCTACCGAACGAGACCTTCACAGTTCCTGGCTACAAAATCTATCGCCAGGATCGTGTAGCTGAAACGGCTTCCGGAGGTTTGCCATCCTCATCAGACGCACACTTACTCACAGTGCAATCTTTCTACCCACTATTCCTGCACTTGAAGTGACAGGCCTTAAACTCTCCACCACGGATGGTACTAATGTCAATATTATCTGTGCTTATAAACCTCCTAATCGCCGGCTTAATACTACACATCTCTCGTTACTATTCCCATCTGACTGCAGCACTCTCCTTTTGGGCGATCTGAATTGCAAACATTCTTCATGGGGGTGTAGGTCTACCAATCCCAATGGTCGTCTTCTTTTCAATGTTTTAAATACCAATGGGCTTTCTATTTCCGCTCCATCGGATCCCACTTATTATCCCAGCAATCCCATGCACGCTCCTGATATCCTTGATATTGGTCTTCACAGGAATCTTCCTCTCTCAATTTATGTCACCGCTTTAGCAGAACTTGATTCCGATCATTGCCCTGTTGTGATTACCTTTCAACTCTCGCCTACCTTGCTGACTTCCTTTCCTCGCCTCATCACTGGTATTGTGAACTGGGACGCTTTTCAATCTCAGTTAGATAATGCCTTAACCTCCTCTTATCAACTAGCAACTACTACTGATATTGACGCCGCGGTAGCACATTTCACTGCTACCCTGTGTAACTGTGTACGGCTTTCTACGTCACACTCTCCATGGCGGAACTCTCCACATTCATTACCAATATCCATTCTGCGTCTAATTCGGGAGAAAAATGCTATTCGTCGGCGATGGCAACGAGAACGGCAACCTTGGTTACGTAGACGACTCAACAATTTGATACGTCTTGTAAAGGTTGAACTAGAGCGTCACCGTCTACAAACTTATCAACGCCATGTGGCGACTATATCTCCACACGACCACACCTTGTGGGATGCCACCAGCCGGATTCTTCGTGAACCTACTGTGATTCCTGCACTCTCCGATGGGAACAATCTTGTCACGGACGTTGCAGCAAAGTGTGAAATCTTAGCTGCACATTACGAAGAAACTTTTGCCCTTCACACCATATCTCCAAGCGCCGCAGCTATAGAAAATGAACTAGGTGCCCAACGTCAACGAGCTACAGTTCAATCACGAATCTCCTTCACTAGTCCTCGGGAACTCTTTCATCTGATTCGCTGCCTTCCTAACAAGAAATCGCCTGGGCACGATCTTCTGCCCAACATAGTCTTGAAACATCTCACCAAGAAAGCGCTTGCCTATCTCTCTTCTATACTGAATTTCTGTCTGCAAATTGGCTACTTCCCTTCCACGTGGACATTTGCTCATATCATTGTGTTCCACAAACCCAATAAGCCTAAGCATCTGCCAAGCAGCTATCGTCCTATCAGTCTTCTGCCCACATTAGCCAAACTCTTTGAGAAGGTCATCCATCGCCGTCTAGTGCAGTACCTCACCAATGCTCACATCATTCCCTCGTTTCAATTCGGATTTCGCCCGAAACACTCTACTACTCACCAGTTACTGAGGTTAACTCAACACGTTGTCCGCGGCTTCGAGCATCGCCAATATACCCCAGCTCTTTTCCTTGATGTGGCACAGGCGTTTGATAAAGTGTGGCATTCTTGCTACTTAAACTTTATCGCACTGGTCTTCCGGACTATTTGGTACACGTTATTACCAGCTTTCTCACCGGTCGCACTTTTGCAGTAGGCATTGGAGGTACTCTTTCCCTTAAGTATCCTATTTCAGCAGGAGTCCCCCAAGGTTCTATACTAGCACCCACGCTCTTTAGTATTTATACCTCTGATATTCCAGATCTAGCTCCAACCTCAATTGCCCTGTATGCTGACGATACCGTGTTATATTATTCTCACTCTAGACTCCATTCCGCTATCAACACATTACAGGTCTCTCTTGATCGCCTCACAAATTGGTTTCGCACTTGGTGTATTACCATTAACACTCAGAAAACGGAAGCCAAGATTTTTACTCTACGCCGCTATAATTCACCACCGCCTATACGTCTTCTGAATACTCATGTGTCGTGGCTCTCCTCTTCTACACCAGTCAGGTACCTTGGGATATTATTGGACACTCGGCTCACGTGGAAGCCTCATATAGACCGCAACATTACCCTGGCATCGGCTCGTCTTTCTAAACTTTCGTCTTTGCTCCACAAACACACCTCACTTGGTTTGGAATCTTCACTGCTCCTATACAAATCTCTTGTTCGTCCTCTCATTACTTATGCCTGCCAGGTATGGGGGGCTGCCAGTATGTGTCACCTACGGCGTCTACAGGTCGTTCAGAACCGATTCCTGCGAATCGCCACCAATGCTCCTTGGTTTGTACGCAACCAGCAGCTGCATCACGAACTGGGCCTTCTTCTTCTCCATCATTTCATCCGACAGCTCGCCCGACGGTTCTTCTCCAATCTACGCCACGTTCCAGGAGCTGTGACGTACAACATCGGCGTCCGAAGTCGCCGGCCAACACGACTGAAGCGACGACTTCCACAGCTAGTGATGACACTTCTAGCTCTGACTAATCAACTGCTCCACTTCTGCTTTTCTACTATCTTTTTAATGTGTAAATTCTCACCATCACAGCCTGTATCACATTTGTATTAGTTCAGAGGGGGCCCACTGCCCTACCTCTACAATGTTACTCTTATGTTACTATGATTTTTATTTGGTTCTACCAGATCTGTAGAGCATGTATTTACTGCTGATCGATCTAAATAAATTAAAAAAAAAAAGATTTTTTAAAATTAACTCTTACATACTAGTTACAAAACTTTCTTTCTCTTTTGGTTTTATAAAAGTTATTTCCATAAGTCTCTCTCTCTCTCTCTCTCTCTCTCTCTCTCTCTCTCTCTCTCTCTCTCTTAAATTGTTCTTTGCTATTCTTGAAACACTCCATTTACACCATCACCATTAGTTCATATTCTGTTTGCATACTGTTTTGGCTAAATTATTTTTCAGTTCTAAAACTATATTTCTAATCAGATATGCATGATCCTGGCATTTCCAAGAAAATTATTATTAAATTCACTTGAACTCTGCAGTACTTGACGGTTTCTTGTAGGAACGAAGGAGTTGTTTGTGCCATCTTCTCATTAATTTCTAACATCTTTTATTTCAAAGGTGTGATTACAAAATGTTGAAACAATTTCTGCAGGATCCTTTCTGTTATTTTTGCCTTTCAGTGAACTCGACAGTTTGTGATCTTTTACCACACTAAATCACGAATCTTAGGTTCCCATTTGAGTTTTCTTTTTCTAAACTTTCTCTACTACGTATTACTATAGCTTGGGGTTCTATAACATATCTAATATTGAAAGGTTTGATCTTTTGGCATAAGTGACATGTAGAAGAGATTTTCTTGCCAAATGTTTCACGTAAAATGGTGTACTAATTTTTATGATTCATTTTTGGCTATCTATATGTGTCAATGGTTTGTAACCTGTCAACATATAAGTTTTTCTTGCAAGACTTTTGGATGATTACTTTCTATTTTGGTTCTAATAATCCATGAAATTTATACATTTTTCCTTCGTGAATGCCTAGATTATCTTTTAACTGTTTGGTAATTGACTGTGCTTTCCATCAATTTATGAATTTCATCATCCTCTTTTTGTAAAAGTTCCAAATTTAAAAATTCTTTAGATAATTGCTGCCTCTCTACAAGTTTAAGGTATTATTTAGTCACTACACGCTTGTTGTCGTTTATGGTATCCGTTATTGGATAGTTAGTTTTCATAAGTGACAGCAAATCACTTAAAACATTTTGATTTCGCGCTATTGTGGGAGGTGATCTCATGGCTATATCTTGAAATGCGTGTGCTATTAAGCTTGCAAGAATTCACAAATGCCAAACTAAAATGAAATGTATATACTATCACTGGGTTGTTGTAAACATACTCCCGAAATATAACAGCGCAAAGTAAATAGCTGCTTTTTTTTTCTGTGGTGCAAGCTTGCCTTTCTGTCCTTGAAAATCCCCTTGAAACTATCGCAATAAGATGAGCTTTACCTTCTTCATTCCGTTGAACTATTACTAAACCATAACCTAGTACTGAAGTATAAATAAAATTATGTATGAGAGATCATTCCTAGGTTTTTCTAATATCGATTCTGCAAAGAATCTTGTTACTTTAAATAATGCTTCTTCCTCCACTGGTGACTATTGCACTTTCACAACTTGCCTCAAAAGTTTTCTCAATGTAGCTACCATAGTTGCACACTCAATAATAAATCTAGATTGGTAATTTAAAATTCCCGAATGAAAATTGAGGGCTAAAAGTAGGAATAAAGTTTCCCATTATATATAAAACAAATGGTTAAATATAAGGGGAAGTATTAAAAATAAGCAACTCCAAGAGAGGGGAATAAATTCTGCCATTGGTAGTTATGTAATTGTAAGAGATGGGAAATAAACATTCATTCATTCCAACAGACTTTATCACTGTATTTTCTCTTATAGCACAAGAAATTGGTATAGCTTTATGTGTATAAGGTTTTATGGGTGTTATTTCAAATGAATGGGTGTAGCTTATACACTTTTCAAGCTTTTCAAAGAATACTTATTTATTTTTAACAAAAATCCTCAGCAATTCACCCCGCTGTACTCCCTTTAAGTAAAGCCTGGTTAACCTTTTCTCTCAATAACTCTTCTAAATTTTCATAGTTTTCCCTATCGTCTCACCTAACTGTATATGGAAATTTAAATTTTCAATGAGATTTTTCTTACATTATTTTCAAAGGTTTATAAATATTCCTCCTATCCCATATTTCCCTCATTTTCTACATTATAGTGAGTGAGTGGTGTTTAAGGGCCCGTCGACAGCTAGGTCATTTGGGCCCCTCTACATTATATTCCTCAACATTTATCGCTGCTAACTTCATTAGCTCCTACTTTCAGATATTCAACAAAAAACTTAAAAACTGTATTTTGTTTACTTAGAACCTCGTTTTGTTTTTCTATCGCAATCTACGCCACATTTCTATCCAGTAATTTTGACACTGACATTTCTTTATAAAATTTTAGTATTGTATCTATTCTTGCGTTGTCTGATTTTTAATTGTATGTTGTGCTTCTGTGAAACAGACTGTTTTGACTACTTCAAACACATCATACCTGTGCAACATGCTCAAATTGGCCATGCTTGCAGGGGGCAATTCCCAAACAGATTCATGTGCTACCGGTTATTGGTTTGATTGAAGCAATTAGATGAATGTTGTCTTTCTGCGCTCAAGGTTCCGGGTCATTTCCTGTCGCTCCCAGTAAGGTGCAACCATGTCAAGGTTCCCTAACGGTGGTTGCAGCTGGGGTTAACCGGCGGTAGCATGCTAGAAGGCACTCAAAATTGGACTGTCTTTGTTCCATCTTGCTATCCCTTACATTAGCGCACTGTAAGTACACAGAACGTCTAAGGAAGTCTCACTGCACTTCGCGTTCACGTCACATTATTTATCATTGTACGAAGTCTTGGCCGTTTGATTAGTTGCTTTATACCACGGTACAAAGATATGCCACTCCTTAACCAATAACCAAAGCAAAGGATGCAAAATGAAGCCTAGGAAGAAACGCTTTTGAAGGGGTTGAAATCTAAGGGAAAAACTTGATGAACGCCCAGTTAGCGAAATGTGCAACTTTACATGTGCGAGAAGATTTTCGAGGGAGGTAAATTAAAGCTTGAATGGTATTCATTAAATACACAGCAAGGCAAAAATTGGAGAAAAAAAAAAAAACACAGAACAGTATTCTCGCAGAGTGATTTCAAAGCGTGTTGCTGCACACAAGCGAAAACAAATAAACAAGTGAATAAGTAAAACTGATAAACAAAAAAATAAATAAAAAATAGATAAATAAAAATAAATAGCGAAATAAGTAACTAAACAAATAAAGTAGCATATTTTCCCTGCAACTCAAACTATAATTGGTTAATTTATCATTATTAATCTATTGTTTATCATGGTAATACAATGGGAATACTGATAAAACTACAACAGTTGTTATCACCATAATATGAAGCGGAAATCTTTCATATTTATGACGATATAATGGGGATTATCTAGCTAACCTGTCTCTGCTTAGCATCATCAATTGGAGTTGGATGACTCTTATTCTTATATCTTGGGTGCGGTACAGATTGATGTTTATTTTTCGGTTAAACTATTCTCCTTGTGTCGTTTTCTATATTTTGTTTCTCCTTAAACGAGTTTAACACTTAAAATACAACGCTACATTATAATTTACAAACATATTTTCTGTCCCTTCTTGGATGTGAATTTGGCGAGTTTATGTAAACACTATAAACACTCTGCATTACTTCTCACACTCCTGCCTTTCTAATCAGTGAGTAAAATGAGTTCTACATGAGACGGATACCAGCCCTCTGCATAATCTATAGCCACCAGGAGGGTTTTCTTTTATTTAGGGTTTCCTTCCCTTAGGTAGATGGCCTTCGATGGCTCAAGGAATACTACCTACCCCTTTACTGCATTCCAGCATACGAGAAGAGATCGTACAGGTTCTCCTGTATGGAATGTTATATCTGCACAGCACCTAGCCGCTTAGTGCGACTTTATCTGTGCATTATAGAAGGGGTTCATATATAACACAAGTTTTCGTGTCTGTGGGCAAGGATTCTTCCAGCATAGCTAGGGCGGGATGGACCACACGTGCGGTGTTATAGGTTGCGCGTTCGTTCTTGACGAATGACCTTGAGCAGAAATCCAATGAGTGAGCCTACCCTTAATAAACAGGTCAGCAAATGTTTATGCTACGATAACAGACACCTCTGTTTTCCTCTGTCGCCTTTGTGTATACAGTCGACTGCAGAAGTTTTATGCGGTACGGATGTATGTATGCATGCAACGAAAATAGCAATTCAGACGAGGGAGAGATGTCGGGAATAGAATAAATGCAAGAAAGTTAAGTGGAAACAGTTATAGAGGTATAGTGTATAATACGTGTGGCTGATATTACTGCAAGTGTCATAAATTGATTTGTAGTGCTGTACTACTTCAGCTCAGAAGCATGCGCGTCATCTCACTGCAGACTGTACCTCCTCTCTCTCGTTCCCGCAAAAGCTGAGTAGAGACTCGCATTCAACCTTTCATATAAAATTTTCATTCGTCAAGAAGTAACGCGCGACCTATAACCGTCCGTGTGGGGCCGCGCCCACTGTGTCAGCCTGGTATGCCACTTGTGAGGTTACCAGTTTCTCGCAGTTTGGATGCCAGGAAGGGGTCAGGATTAGGTATTATGTTGGGGTGTATATGGAGTAAAAGATGGGGGTGGCTTTACCGTTTACAGGGGAGGCACAAGGGTATTCCTTGGCAGACGGTAGCTCAATTTCTGCGGGGGGTTCTGTGGTCGTATTGTCGAAGGGCTCATGCCAGCTGGTTGGTTTGGGTGTTCAGTTTAGTGTACATGGTTCGGGGTCATTCCCTCGCCAAGTCCACGATGTAGGGAACTTGGGAGTGGTTGTGTAGGATGTATGACGGGAATCTATACCCGGTACCATAGATCATTCTTAGCACCCTGTTCTACCCTGTCTACGAATGGTGGTGGGTGCCGCCGATCTCCAGGCTTCGCAGCCATACAGGATCGGGGCGGAATGATCGCCCGGTAGAGGCGCAGCTTCAGGTATGTGGGCATGATGGATTACTGGATGAAGCTGTCTGAGCGCAGGGTGGTCGAGTCCGGCCTTTTCGCGGACGTAAGGAGTGAATGTTAATCCGCGATCGAGGAGAACACCTAAATATTTGGCGGTTACCAAGTGACCGTTCCGGCCACCATTGGCGAACCTTACCAAGGAGGAGTGCGGAGCTTTTCCCTTGACTAATAACCATTCTCTATTCCTCATTCCGGTGGCCAACGGCGTTGAGTTGCGTTGAAGGGACAGGAGGCAGTGTCGCACATTCTTATTCTGTGTCGTGATGACATCCTCTGCATACTGGCACCTCAATGTATGATATTCCATGGGGAAGTCGGGTACATATGCTGCAAAGAGTAGCGGGGAGGGTACACTGCCCTCTGGGAATCCTGCCGCTATGCTTCTAATTGTTGACAGCCTTCCTTCCACTCTCACTCTGAAAGTGCGGTCCCGAAGGAAGCAGTTAATCAGTGCGAGATAAGGGGGGGGGGGTATGATTGCCTGCTTAAGTTTGTACAGTAGGCTCTGATGCCAGGTTGTGGCGAACGCCTTCTCCACATCCAGCAGCGCAGCTATGGTCTTGAAGCTTTCCTGGAAGCCCAAGGCAGCCCTCTCGGCTTCACGCAGTAACTGCATGGTCGTGGAGTGACTCCGACGAAAACCAAAATGGCGATTTGGTAGGAGGTGCCTTTCCTCAAAAAGAGATGTTAGGCGGGTGAGGAGCAACTACTCAAAGACTTTTGAAACCGTTGGGAGCGGTAGCTGTTAGGAAAGACCGGGCCCTTTCCGGGTTTCAAGATGCACACCACCCTCTCCTCTTTCCAGCATGCTGGGAAGTGACGGAGACGCAGGCATGCATTGAAAATCCGCGTCAGTCGGACGACAGCCCTTTTGGGTAGGTGCTGAAGAATGAGCGCCGTGACGCCGTCATGTACAGTGGATTTGTTTGAGTTTAGGCTATGGATTTCGGAGGTCACCCTCCGAAATTATGGGAATTTGGATCTCCTCGTGGAGCTGCGATGGCTCCTCGTAGAGCTAATTCACGGTCGCTTCCACGAGTTCGACGAAGTCTTCGTCTTGTGTGTCCTCCCGGGGCTCCAACTGTACCTCGAGATGCTCCACGAACACAGCGACTTTCTCGTCTGACTCGAAAGCGAGCCGCCTACGAGTGCCGTGTAAGGGATGCTGGTATTGGGCCTTATCATTCCTCAAGGCCCTAATGATCCGCCATGTAAACCTTCTTGAAGGTTTACATTCTGAAGAGTGTTTTCCCAGGCTGTTTTTCTGTGCGTACGGAACAGTCACCTGTTTTGAACCTCTGGTATACTGCTCCTATCCTGGGATGACCAGGATGGTGTAAGCAGCTCACGACGCACGTGGGTGGGCAGCAAGCTAGAAATGGAACAGATCCCCCTGCTTGCCGCTGGAGTGATCCTTACACCTGCTCAAGGGCACGTGGCCGAGCGGCTAAGCTAGTAGAGGGACTAACCCTACTGCTGCCCGCTGCGTGGAGCGCCAATGTTGCTGTCTGCCGGCTCGTCGGTGCGTGGAGCGCCGATGTTGCCGCCTGCTGGTTCCCCAGTAGACTGGCAAGGTAACTAGAGGTAGACTGGTGCTTGTAGCGAGAGCTGCGCTCACAGATGCTGCGCTCTATGGCTGCTCTCGTTGCTGAAGTTGCCGTGTGGTTGCTTGGCGACTGCTGCTGCTCCTCCGAGATATGCTCTCTGGTGCTGCGGTATAAGGACACGAATGGACCCCCTTTACCCTTCCGCTCTTCAAGCCAAGACAGGGACGTAGGTACTACCATGTTGCCTCGAAAACCGTTAGAGACTCTGCATTCTCTCTAAGGGAACCTTCGACAACGTACAACACACCGGGTCAGTGTGTCTATCTACTCTATTTACCTTGATTGTGTCCTGGAGCTAGCGAGGGAGCTACCTCACTGAGAGTAGTTCTCACCCGCTATCCAAATGTTACAGTAAATTTTTACAAAATTAGCAAGAAAATGCAAATCACAAAACATATGTATTTCTTTAAATGTCTTTCACCAAGTATTCTTTTTCTTAATGTGATGCCGTTTTGTTATCACATTGAACCTGCGGTACTGGTTTAGTGGAGTTTTTCAGGGATGTCTACTGCTTATCTGTCTGCGTCGACCTTTGTTGTGCCGAGTGTTTTGATTTTGGTGATTACCTTTACTCAAACCTCTGCCGATGTTCGTATTGTTCATAAATATATATCCTACGACGCATTTAGGGAACGGTTATTTACAATCTGGCCCAAACTTCTAATCACGAAATTGTTCCTAAAATTGCTGCTTTGGTTTAAGTGTTGACCAAAATATTTGTGACCACTTGGACGCTGTGCCCCTTCTCCACGGAAACCGTGTTTTCGTGTCTCACATTATACTCATAATTTTGTTGATTTACCTTTAACCTCACTTCCGTTACTGCACTTACCTGTCTCATTTTATCTTTTCCACATCTATATTTTGTTTCTCTAATTCCTCATTCTGCTGCCACCTAAATTCATCCGATTCTTTAGCTACATCTGCTCTTATTTCCTTTATTACATTCTCCTGGCCTAGTTTTATTTCTTTTAGTAATTCTCTATCCTGCTTCCATATTGTTTTATCTTCTGGGATAAATTATTAGCTAACAATTCCATACTCTCCCTACATTCTTTTTTACTTAACTCCATCTGCTATTTCAAACTACCCAATTATTTTCAATCTTTCTCATATCTTGCTTTAATTCTCCCACATTATTCTCAATTTTTCCTATGTCCCGTTTTAATTCCGTTGTTTTAATTCTTCCATCTCCTATTTTAATGTATTCATGTCCATTTCTTGTTTTAATTCCTCTCTTAAACTACCTGAAACCCTTGCACATCTTGCTTTCATTCCTGTCGTAAACTATTTAAATTCATTTCCATTCATTTCATGTTTTCTAACATCGATTTGTGATCTTTATTTCTCACAGTTATTCTAACTTCTTTCTCACTATCTTTCCTCACTCCTTGTTCTTTTCCATTTTCCATGTTCACTAATATTTTCCATTATTTTTACTGCTTTCTTATTTCTTAACAGCACACACTTTAAAGAAATTGTTTATTAAACTCTTACTTGTTTTATTTTCTTTTCTTGTTTCGTGTTTCTCACTAGGTATATCTACTTTTTCTTTCTTCTACACTCACCCCCACCTCACTTTTCTCTCCTCTCGTCTTGCTTCTCTCCTTCCTTTTATTTTCTTTCTTCTGTCTCGTCTTAAGATTAATATTATTGACGTTAATTTGTCCCAATTCCCCCCCCTCTCTCTCTCTCTCTCTCACACACACACACTCACACACATTCTTTGTTACTCGATCCTATTTGCACCCTACGTTGGTGCGACATATGTAACAATATTTTTATTTCACCGAACTTATACTTTATATTTCAAATATTTCTTGGACAAGCACATTTTTCAAATTGAGATTATTTCCGAAAGTGCCTTAAATACTTTATTTACACGCACTGATATCGCTAGCCGGCATATGATCCATTTCACTGAAATGTGGCCAACAACGGCGGAATATTTCGTTAATGAGGACCGAGGTCCTGAGTAACAGCCAAGCACAACGACCGACTGGCTAAGGCTCACTATCTAAACTTATCAAAAACATTCTAATTGAAATTATTCAGCGCTTAAAACAGTTTAATTGAAGGATTTCATTTAAATCTTATCTTACATTCCGCAATATACAATATTATCATCAACCGTTGCACCCCTGATAGTCCTTTAGTTTCTGAACATGGTTGGTCAATTATAACAAAAAGCGTTATTTATTTAATCATAGAGATCTTTATTCTCAGTAATATATCACATAAATCATACATCACTATATACAAACGCGTATAATGTATTAAATTCCTCTAGTTCTACTTAACATTGCTGTTTCCATAGAGTTTCAGTTAATAAATTTAAGTACTTATGCAGTAAAAGTTTTCCTCGCCAGCATGAAAACCCGTGGACACCAAAGAAAAAGAACAAATCTGATGTGTTGCACTCACATGACTTTCTGTACTCTTGTACTAACTTTCAAACTCTTATTCCTCTATCTTCTTCGCGTTAGTTAAGATAAAGACTAGACTAGACTACCAGATGGCAGGCTGAGAACAGCCCGAGGTGTGTCATCCGTGTACCTGCCCTTTTAGGGCTTAACCACTGCATGACGGGATTAGGAAGTTATAGGATGGCTGGTGAAGAATGAGGATTGAGGATTGTTGGGAGGTAGCATATTTTATGCTCCTCGTCGGATGGTATTTTCAGCATGCAACTGCCGTTGGGCACTGCTGATGGGTGGTCCAAATATGGTTATTTGGCGAAATGTTTTGGACTTCCAAACTGCTCTTGGAAGGACTGTCAGGAGTTCAGCTTACGCTGTTGATGGGGAGTTAAGATAAACGTTGCACAAATAAATCTTATTGCTTATTTCCTTGTACAGTAGGATTTGAGCAACAGTCAAAACTTTTAAACCTTTGAGATTATGTTCTCTTTGCACGGCTAAGATATAAAATAATGAATAAGGATCTTCCATTTGAAGAAAGTTTTAAGTATTCCAAAGCACACAAATAGTAAGGAATATATTTCCAAATGGTTCCCTCTGGGAAAAAAAAAAAAAAAAAAAAAAAAAAAAAAAAAAAAAAAACTTATTTGGGTACACATTGTGTGCTTTAGCAGGATCTATATTTTTGTATAGTAAGATTTTGTCATCTGTTATGGTTTACAAGTTATGCAAAAGTCGTGCAGAGTAAACAGGAATTCCTAGGCTATAGCCAGACAATTCAAAATATACATTTCATTTGCCATAAAAATATCTCAAACATATGGCATTTTGATCAAAACCCTTAAAACCATTTTCGAGAAAATCAAAATTCTCGAAAAATCTTCCATGTAAAGGGCAGTTTAGGATGGAAGAATTTTCCTCAATATCTTTGTGTCGTGTCTTTGAAAGATATTAAACTCATATACCAACTTTGGTTTTGAAACGATTTTGCGTTTTCGAGTTGTGCTGTTTACATATACAAGGCAGGGACTTTTTCCTAAGAATCCTTTTTTTTTTCCTCGGGGGGGGGGGCTCCAAAACATATATTTCCGTTGAAATCTCGAGAGCAAATTTTTGAGTGCAATACAATACTTGCTATACGTAGAAGAGAAAGTAAAAAGTCTCATGTCTGGAACGTCAAATTCGTCTAGGTCTTACTCGGCACAGTGATCGGGACGCTGACCACATACCACCCTCCAGTACTGCACCCCACCAATGACACCTGTAGTGGGCCGAGGTGGGGAACGCAGAAGCTGGGCGGTAAGGCTTGGCTCTTCATGGGCTGTAGTGCTGGGGCTTAGTTTAGGCTTAGGGCTTACTCGCACAGCACCTTGTTTACACCATCTGCCATATAGTTGTCACAAGTTTCAAATCTTAAAATTACTAATCCATGTGAGCAACAATCATAATCAAATACATAACTTTAGCTTGTTTAACTACAAACTATCAATATTAACTACAAATATTAACAACAAAACAGGTTACAGTTTGGATTATACGGGAATACCAAACCTGCCACCCTCCACGTGTGTTCACTGTAGCGCTGTGGCAAATCTTGGGCTATTCCTGCGGTAAGGGTTCCACTTTCGCTTCTTGCATGTAGCAAGTTTTTACTTTCTCTATTAGTAGAGGAAGTATTACATTCCACCCAAAAACTCGATGTCGAGATTTCACCGGAAATATATGCTTTGAGGCCCCCTGAATCCAAAAAAAGAATTTTTAGAAAAAGGGCAGTGTGTGTGTGTCTGTGTGTGTGTGTGTGTGTGTGTGTGTGTGTGTGTGTGTGTGTGTGTGTGTGTGTGTGTATGTCTGTGTCAGTCTGTCTTGTCTGTGTGTCAGTCTGTGGGCAGCATAACTCAAAAAGGAAAAGTTGGTTAAAAACCAAAGTTGGTATTTAAGTTTAATGTCTTTCAAGGATGCGAAACGAAGATTTTGAAGAAAATAGCCCCACCCTATACTACCCTTTACATGGAAGATTTTTCGAAAATTTTGATTTTCTTGAAAATGGCTCTAACGATTTTGATTAAAATGCCATATAATTGAGATATTGTTATGACAAATGAAATGTATATCTTGAATTTTCTGGCTATAGCCCCTGTAGTCGTATTTACTCTGGACGACTTTTGCATAACTAGTAAACTGTTAGAGATAGACCAAATCATACTATACAAAAATGTAGATCTTGCTAAAATACACAATTTATGTCCAAATAAATTTTTTTGTAGGGTTAACCATTTCGGAGATATTCCTTGTTATGTGTGTGAGTTTCGGAAAACTTGGAACTTTCGTGAAATGGATCATCGTTGTTCATTTTTTTATATGTTAAGTGTGCAAAGACAACAGAATCTCAAAGCTTTAAAATATTTGACTATCGCACAAAGCTCATTGTATTCTAACATTCCACTTGTACCTACAAGGAAATAAGCAATAACATAAGTTGTACAAATGTTTATCTTAACTAACACAAAGAAGATATAGGAATAAGAGTTTGTAAGAATGGTTAGTACACGAGTAGAGAAAGTCATGTGAGTGCAACATATCAGATTTTTAGAAAAAGGAACATCTTATTGTGTATGTACGGGTGTGTGTGTGTGTGTGTGTGTGTGTGTGTGTGTGTGTGTGTGTGTGTGTGTGTGTGTGTGTGTGTGTCAGTTTATGGATAGCATAACTCAGAAACGAAAAGTCGGTAAAACCCGAAGTTGGTATTTAAGTTTAATGTCTTTCAAGGATGCGACACGCAACACGTTTACAGGCAAAATTTTTCGAAAATTTTGATTTTCTTGAAAATGGCTCTAACGATTTGGATTAAATTGCTATATGTTTAAGATATTTTTATGGCAAATGAAACGCACATTTTGAATTTTCTAGCTATAGCCTCTGTAGTCGTGGTTATTCTTGATGAGCTTTGCATAACTGGTAAACCACAAAAGATAGGCCGAATCTAACTCGTTAAAACACACGGGTATATCCAAACAAATTATTGTATTGTGGAGTTAACCATTTCGGAAATATTCATTGTTATTCGTGTGAGTTTTGTGATATTTATGTTTTTCTCATATGAAAGGTCGTTATTTAGTTTTTTGTCTCTTGGCCGCGCAAAGAGAAAGGAGTTTCAAAGCCTTCATAAAGCGATCAGATTCAGAGGATTTGACTATCGCTCAAAGCCTATTGTATTCCTATATTGCCCTTGCACCTACAAGAAAATCAGCAATAAGCTGATTTCTACAAATGTTTACATAAATTAACATGAAGTGCATAGAGAGTTTGTAAGAATAGTTTGTGTAAGAGTAGAGATAGTCGTGTGAGTGCAACACATCAGATTGTTACTTTATTACGAAACGGCGTTTCAAAATAATTTAATGCAAGGTGTTCCATGTCATCAAAAGTCGTATTCATAATTGTGGCATAAATATTACTTGTATCCCTTCCTTATATATCTTTTGTTGCTTTATTTTCATTGCAAGGGCTGTCATCACTATTAGTGTTCAATAGTGTACATTAGTCAATCAGGGGAAAGGGGAATAATACGTGATATACATGACAGTGAGGCAAGGTTAAAAGAAACAGGGTAAATACATAAAGTATGTTGTGTAACACAACCTACTCCTATTGAGGTACATTAGGCTATAGGTATCTACCGTAAAGTATTAAATTGATGGTCGTTCCTTTGACATAAGAATTGCAACAGTAACTTAATACTATTAATGCTTGATCTGCTATATTTTAGGAGTAGCACCAACTGAATGCACTCTGACGTCGCAGTCTGTCGCCCAATGCTCTAGGAGCGTGCATAATGGCAGGCCCACACAGGTGGAAGAAATGCAGTTGTGGCACAGTTGTAAGATTTGCAATATCAGAAGGCTTGCACCTTTATTGACAGTATTGACTGAGTATACAAAGTGAAATAGAAATAATATTTAATTTTGTATTTAACTGGGCCTTAATTGAGCAGATGAACATTTCATTTACAGCTCTTCTGGCCCTTACGAGTACATGCTGGTATTACATTCAATATTTACAACTGTATTCAATCGTGATTCAAACTCGAGTCTTTTGTACCCTTTACCTCTAATTATCTTTGCAATATTTGGAGTAATTTTCTTTGTTATACAAAGCCAAAAGCTACATTTTAAATAGTCAAATAATTGGCTTCTGTGACCAAATTTACAGACTTCATTCATGAAAGATAAAAAGAAAAAATCTACTCATGCAGGTTACGTGGATCCAAACATGCTTGACAGCTATTTTTGTTTCAAGTTCGATTGGTTGTGAAATCAAAACCACAGTGTAAAGGAAAAATATTTTATTTGCAACTTTTAGCTACACCCACGATACTTCTGTTCATAGTCGCCGCGCCAACATAGACAATTTTCATAGCGAGGTACCAACTTTTCAATTACCTCTTATAGATGACAGCCACCTCGATCATGATGGTGACTTTGGAATTTAGGGGACTGAATCACTCAACACAGAAATTGTGAACCGACGATGTTCATGAAGCGCCTGGTCCACTGGTTGAACAAGATCATCGGCTGACATTCGCTTTCTTCCCTTACCGCTTGCGTAATGAACATCTATATATCTTGCTTGCAAGTTCCGGAGCAATTGCTGAACTTTTCTGTCTCTCATGAAAGTTTCAGCGTACACATCACTCATTCGTCGATGAATTTCGGTTGCATTGCACCCCTCCGTAAAAAGAAATCGAATTACAGCATGCACTTTACATCAGGCGGGAGGCTACTGTATTAGGCATGTTTATGTGCTCACTGCGCACTCAGAACTGACAAGTGCGACGTGACATGATCAACGGACATACTAGAGACACTGTGCAACAAATCATCACTCATTTTCACTGCAGTTTTGGTTTCACGACCGATCGAATTAGCCCATGTGAGCAGCGTATCTGTGTAATCATGGAAATTTGGACTCAGGAAACTTAAAAATCTGTTAAGCTTGTATTATGAAGCAAGGACTTTGTTATTTGCCCATCATAATGCAAGTCCATAAGTTCCTACTGAAACTCATTTTCAGTAATTATTTTATCTTTGAACATCTCTATGATCATAGCACGTTCCACTTGTTTATAGTCATCGTATTCACTATGAGTAGTGTAGTGTCATCTCTTTGGAGATAGGGCAATTAGCGTAATTAGCTGCTATTCCCCACAAACTTCCTTATGTGGGAGAGTGAATCCAGTGACGGACACTAACAGGCGATTCCATGGCAGTTTCTAAGTCATACCTTGAATTGTTTGGGATGTTCTCAGAAGACTTGTTCATTCTGGATGAATTTTGCATAAATGGTAAAGAGTAAGAGAAAGACAAAACCTTACCAAATAAAAAATATAGATCTCGTTTAACACAGAATTTCTGTGAAATACTTCTTTCTTCAGTGAACCATTTCCGAGATATTATTTATTACTTGTTTGAATTTTAAAATACTTATACTGGAATATGTTCTTTGCTTCTTTATCCTTTGGCCTTACAAAGAGGATAAAATTGCAAAGGTATCGCATGGCAACCAACCGTTACAACATTTTACTATCGCTTAAAGCCAACTCTATTCCCATATTTCTCTTGCACCTACAAGAAAATTAGCGATAAGTTACTTTCTGAAAATTCTTATGTCAATTAAAATGAAGTAGATAAACAAACCTTTATAAGAATAATGTCTATAACAGTGAGTATAGCTCTACATATATTCGCGAACAGAGTTTCTACAAATTGAACTAATTAAAAGTCTGTATCGCAATAGGTTACGCGACGATCACTTGGTGTATCTTCTAAGGCCAAATATTTATTAACTTCTTAAACGTAAGCAGCACCAAAGAAGTCACTAATGAACATATGTTTATGGCGTAAGGTTTAAAGTGCTAACATATCCAAGCCGCCACTGAAACACAAAGCACGTTTGAGTGGCACAGTTCACATAAAGTGTAAATACAAACTCCCCCACCCACATCCCTCCAGCTCCCCATCTTTCGCAAACGTTCGACATCGCTGTTATACTGTCACACATGCCACCGGTGGAATACAAAGTTTCATATTTTGCCTCTCACTGGTGATTATGTCACATAATGAAGTTAAAATTCAGATTTTTCGCTCATCGTCACCATGAATGACTAGGACTATTCAGTAACATGGAGGCATGAACAAATCTTTGTTGTGGTGACCACTGAAGGCTGAGGTGACCGAAGCGTGCAGTGGACAAATGCAGTCATTCCTTCAGAACATTTCAGATTACCAGCAGATCGTATACCACATGCGTGTCGGTTTCTCCTGGGCAGATAGGCTTCAACCATCTACTATAAGGTTCCATCAACTGATCCTCCTTCAAACCCCGTTCTTCTGCTGGTACTGTCCTAACCTTGAGTCAGGCGTGCCTACCTCTGAAGTCAGCGATATTAACGTTTACAAAATTTAGCAAAAATCACTGTATTTGAGGCAGACATTGGGGAATATTACATATAATGTATTGAAAAAGTAAATTTCATTGATGAGGGTGATGATGATGATGATAATAATAATAATAATAATAATAATAATAATAATAATAATAATAATAATAATAATAATAATAATAATAATAATAATAATAATAATAATAATAATAATAATAATAATAATAATAATAATAATAATAATAATAATAATAATAATAATAATAATAATAATAATAATAATAATAATAATAATAATAATAATAATAATAATAATAATAATAATAATAATAATAATAATAATAATAATAATAAAAATGAGAAGAAGATGAAGAAGAAGAAGAAGAAGAAGAAGAAGAAGAAGAAGAAGAAGGAGACGACGATGCTTTTTCATATTTTGTATTAATAACTATAGTAAATATGCTGTGGCATAGTAAGTTAGAGGGTGATACCACGGTTCCCAGTGATGGAATGGGCCTGAATTTGGCCCGCTCAGGGGGTTGCACAGTTTTTGTTCCATATGCAGGATGCTAAAATTATAAGTGCAGATATTTTATTGCCCAATGAAAGTCAGTGTAACGAATAATATTAGGTACATAAGGTATAGCGTAAACACGCAAGACCAACTCTGATTTATTGTGCGTACTACCCCCAGGAGCCAGGGATGCAGTGAGGGAACCGCAGGGTGCCACACAGGGTCGCAGCTAGACAGGCCACAGACACGCGCGGCAGTCCCTAACAAGTGCTGAGATCTCTTCATCCCGGCACTCGACCCCGCCGAGCATCCACCGCACACCGCCGGTCCGGTGTCAGACAGGGGTCTCCTTCCCCCACAGAGCGCTCCATGGGTCCCATGGGTATCGTATACGCGTCCTCCCCGACGGAAGACAACTTTTTTTTTTTTTTTTAATGTTCATGGGTGTGAAGTTGGTAGGATTCAAAGGAAGGGTTGTTGGAGCACCGCGTCAGCACCTCCGTCGCACATAGCGGGAGCGCGAAAAGGTAGGGTCCAGGACATGGCCATTACACGAGGCACTGGCCATGACCGTGGGGTCAAAGGTGAAGGTGGGTAAGAGAAGTAAGAGAGAGAGTTGAGGAGGAGTTAAAGGTGAAGTTGTTTATTTGAGTTGGGTGTTCATTTTTGTGGTTTCTTGGGGAGACTGTGTTGGTGGCCGCTGATCTAGGGCAGGATGTCCGCATGTGTTAGTCCGGTGCCGCTACAGAGCATGGTCCGGCACTTGCTGACACATGGATGTCCTGTGTGGCTGAAGTAGCCTCTTCTCTGGACGAGTGAAATTTGCTCTGGTGTCAGTTTACGTGGTTGTTGTGTTGCTGCTTGTATTGGTGCTGCTGGCTGAGGAGTATTGGTGGTGGTTTCTATTGTAGCTGCGCTGAGTGTAGTCTCTATCCGATACAGCTTGCGTTGTATGGACTCGAGAAGATCCGTGTTGTCTAGGTCAATGATAGCTGCTCGTAGTTGGTGTAGTAGCCGGGCTGCCGCGTTGAACCCGGTGGTGTGATGTGTGAGTTGTCGGGCGATCGCAGCGTGGCGCTTGCGGCTCTCCCGTATGTGCTTGTTGGTCTTGGAGTGTAGTGTCGAGACGGTCTGTGAGAGAGCTGTGACACTCTCTGCGGCAATGTCTCGGACTTCTTGAACTGCAGAAGTTGTGACCTGTAAGTCGTGGACAGGGTGTTGCGGCAGGGCGGTAACAGCTGATGTTAGTGAAGTGACGGCTATGGTCAGTTGTTTGCAGGCGTCCTCGATGCGGCGTAGGCGTTGGTCGAGGCCAGTGACCGCCCAGATGGCTCTTAGCGCCGCGAACAGCACTTACCATGTGCAAGCATCCGCGTCATCTGTCCGGCACCATCTACATCACTCGCCTAAAAGCACATCTGAAAGATGATAAGGAAATGGCACGAAGGGAAATGATGGAAAGGAAACCGTGGTATGAAAGAATGCAGCCCAGCATTCGCCTGACATGGGTAAATCACATGTCTGAGTGCATGGCCACGGGGACCGAATGCGGGCCACAGACGTTAGCGCCTTAGCGATCCCGCTCGGTATGAACAATATTACATCAATATTTACTTCATTTGTGGACTTTTAATTTTACTTATTAAGAGCAGTATGTTTTCAGATTGGTTAATACTTCTAAGTATAGAAGCCGCAGAAATCATGACGCAGGTTAGTCTGGTGTACGAAACCGACCTCCCATACTCTCTGCAAAGCCAATGACCTGACAATATCTAGGCCGGTAGGTCATTATTTAGGTAAGAAGCAAAATGGATAGTCTATACAACAGGCATTGTTCATTCCGTAGTGCAGTTATGACCATGCCAAAAATATCAGGTAGTAAAGTTTGTGATTGGTTTGTGGGAAAACTGTTAGACATAGAGAAAAAAATATACAGTGAAGCCAATGCATACTAAGGTATCAATTATAAAAATATCGGCACTTATACAACAGCCTGTATAGGATTCGTGCTCACTTAGACTTGCGACATATGTGAGGTGCTACGATCTGTAGTTTATGGAACATGCTTGATGAAGCACCTATGATGCACACCATTGTCTCGTGTGGGCTGGATAATCATCCATCTTCTGGGTGGGAGTTTAGCAGCCGGGATGGGAGGTCAAGGTCCACTAGAGCGACAGACATAATATACAGGTGCGGCCATGAACCGGGTGATTAATTTAAAAACAATCTCATATGTGCATAACCAGGGCACAACACTCCAATACTATTTTCAAGAAAGATATAGGTCTTAACTCTCTCATCAGTGAAGTATGGCCATTGTTTACTTTCTCCACTTTCTCCACTGGTAGAGGAAGTATTGAATTTCACACAACAGTTCGATGTTGAGATTTCACCTGAAATATATACTTTGAGTCGCCCTGAATCCCCCCAAAAATTAATTTTACTTTCTCTCCTACGTATAGTAGAGGAAGTATTGTATTCCAAAAATTCGATGTCGAGATTTCACCGGAAATGTTTTGAGGCCCCCTGAATAAACAAAAAGCATTTTTAGAAAAAAGGACCGCGCGCGCGCGTGTGTATGTGTGTGTGTTTGTGTGTGTGTGTGTGTGTGTGTGTGTGTGTGTGTGTGTGAACAGTATAACTCAGAAACCAAAAACAAAAAGCCGGTTAAAAGCCAAAGTTGGTATTTAAGTTTAAGGGGACTTAGGGGTGAGATTTGGCCCATTTGGTAAAAAAAGTTGATTTTTAGATTTTTATGTTGAAAAATTGTTCAATGTTCTGTCTATTAAAAAGTGCAATGACTTTCATGACAGCGCCATTTTTAAAGGTCTGGCGGCCATTTTTAAATAGTGGTGCATAGTGATTAAATGGCTGGTGGTTAGGCGTACGCACCCACCGAGACTGCATATCGACGGATCAGAAATTCAATCATGTAAATTATCCTCAATCTGCGTCCACAAAATCACAAGAAAATGTCCTGCAAGTTGTTTCCAGAGGTGGTAACTAAAATTCAACCTCCGGATCAGCGACTTCGTTCTGATCAGCTGCTAGAACGCTATGCCAAGGGTAGATACAGAACTCGAATGAATCTCTTTACAATGTTGCGTGGAACTATCTGTTCAAAATAGGTGTGTGTCTAGCAACAAACTTGAACTTGCAGTACTGAAAACTGTAATGGAGTTTAATATGGGGTGTGTGAAGTCAATTCAGGTGTTGAATAAGCATTTCAGCCGGAGCAATATGCATTTGTCAAAAGTGCAATGCTAGAAAAATTATTCAGAGTAGAAAAGGCAGTGCCAGGAAACACACAAGCAGAGTCCATAAATTGCAGAAATGTTCAGCACAGAAGAGGATACGAGGTCAAAAACAGAAACCAATGCTGGAACACACCTCTGATGAGGTTAGAACGTTTTAAAAGTTTAATGCTGTTTTGCTCACTTTCTTTTTTCTCAGCATTTTCACGCAGCTAAAAACTCCTTGCGACAGAGTTCTTAAGGGATTCTTTTGAAAATTTCAGGATGCGTTCTTATTCATATAAGGCTCCAAAATTGCTCTGGGTTTTGATATCAGCCAAGTAATGTTGAACATATTCACATTCAAATGCCGATGGGAAGTTAAAAAAAATTTGAAATCTGTAGATAGACATATTTAAAAATGTCTAGACACTAAAGTACTGGTGTAAAATGAAAATCCAGAGCAATTATGACTTTCAGGTGCATGAAGCATCAGATCACCAAGTTTCATGCCAAAAATTCTAAAATTGTTACGCAAGGAGCATTTTTAATCAGAGTATCTTTATAATCAATTAAACGTTTTTAATTAAAAAACTATTTGACTTATATACTTCAAATTTTGTACAGCTGCATATCTAAACACTATATTAACGTGGTTAAAATTTGGTACTGCTAGCATAAAAATTGTAGAATTTCTTAAACTCACCCCTAACTCCCCTTAAAATCTTTCTAGGATACGACACGAAGATTTTGACGAAAATCCTCCACCCAAAACTACACTTTCCATGGACAATTTCTCGAAAATTGAGATTTTCTAAAAAATGGCTCTAACGATTTTGATTCGTGCCACTTGTTTAAGATATTTTTATCTCAAATAAAGTGTATATTTTGAATTTTCTGGCTATAGTCTATGTAGTCGTGTTTACTCTTGAGACTTTTGCATATGCTAAACCGTAGAGAAAATATTGCTACTTATGCACAACATTTAGTTCTCGTTAAAACACACAGGTCATGCGAATTGCATTTTCACATTCTCTACTGGTAAGTAGAAGGAAGTGTTGTATTCCACCCAAAAATTCGATGTCAAGATTTCGCCGGAAATATATTTTTGAGGTCCTCTGAATAAAAAAGCATTTTTAGAAAATGGTCCGTGTGTGTGTGTCGCGCGCGCGTGTTTGTCAGTCTGTGGACAGCATGACTCTAAAACGAAAAATCGGTTATATATTTAAGTTTAATGTCTTTCAAGGATGCGACTCGAAGATTTTGAAGAAAATAGCCCCACCCTAAACTACCCTTTACATGGAAATTTTTTCGAACATTTTGATTTTCTTGAAAATGGCTCCAACGATTTTGATTAAAATGTCATATGTTTAAGATATTTGTATGACAAACGAAATGTATATTTTGAATTTTCTGGCTAAAGTCCATGTAATCCTGTTTACTTTGGATGACTTTGGAGTAACACGCAGACGGTAAGAGATAGACAAAATCTTACTATACCAAAAATGTAGATCTTGCTAAAACACACAATTTATATCTAAATATATGTTTTTTTAAAGTGAACCATTTCGGATATATTCCTAATTATTTGTGTAAGTTTCGGAAAACTTAACACCTTCATCGTTTGTTCATTTTTTATATGTTAAGCGTGCAAAGAGAACGGGATCTCAAACCTTATTCCCCTTCCACCTACAAGGGAATAAGCAATAAGATAATTTGTACAAATGCTATCTCAAATAGCACGAAGAAGATATTGGAATCAGCGCTTGTAAGAATGTTAGTACAAGAGTAGAGAAGGTCATGTGAGTGAAACACATCAGAATTTTTGTTTGGAGTGAACCATTTTGAAGATATTCCTTGTTATTTGTGTGAGTTTTGGAATACTTAAACTTTTCTAAACTGGAAGGTCGTTATTCACCTTTTCTGCTCTTGGCTATAGTTCATTTGCTACAAAAGCATCTCAAACAAATGACATTTTAATCAAAATGGTTAGAGCCATTGTCGAGAAAATGAAAATTTTCGATAAACTTTAGGGCAGTTTAGAATGGAGGAATGTTCTTCGAAGTTTTTGTGTCACATCCTTGAAGCATATTAAACTTAAATACCAACTTTGGTTTTCGGTTTTTCTGGTGTTCGCAGGCACATGCGCGCGTGCCTACGTTTTAATTTTTTTTTATTCAGGGGGCCTCAAAATATACATTTCCAATGAAATGTCGACATCGAATTTTTGGATTGAGTACATTACTTCCCCTACTTTTACGCAGCAGAGAAAGTGAAAAGTATATTATTCTATGTTTTAAAACTATCCTTATCAGTTATTCATGATCATTTCGTGTAGCTCTTTTGTGTGTGTGTTTGTGGGAGAGCTATCCTATATTAGATGAACATTCTCTTTAAAAAGGACAGATGAATGAGTATTGTAAAAGTGCAATTTTGATAAATATGCAAATGGGAAAACAAATGAATTCCAAATAGTGCATGGAAATATACAGGGATTTACTAATATTGGAGAAAAGAAGTAAGGGAATTGGAAGCGTAACATAGCGCTGACACAGAAACATTTAAATAAAATATGTACATCAAGAACCAGATACAGATAAATTTATCAATAATAAAAACAACAAGAAAGTAGAGCACCGTGAAAACTAGGTAACTTGCAAGAATAGGTTAATGGATATTAAAATTCTGCAGTTAACTATGATATAGTCCAAAAGCAAAACAGACGAGGAGGGGACCAATGAGATAGTATAAAGATCTGCGAAGCCTGGACGGGTATAATTCCTGGAATGGAGAAGGAGGAGAAACACAAAATAAAGTAGAAGAAAAAGTAAATATGTAACTATTGGCAGGAATTGCCTTGGAAGCGCCAAAGCTGCAGCGCCAAATCCTGCTTGCGAATATGCTGCACTTTATCTTTAGATCTTTCAGAAACTTGTAGATTAAGTTTTTTTTTAAATTTATTTATTATTTGAAGTCGCTTCAACATAAAAGTCATATCGCGACTAAACATTGAGGGAAAAAAAGGAGGAAACATATCATGAAGTTTACAATGAATTTAAACATTAACTTTGCATGCTTTGATGAACTTGATGATTTTCTTGTGATATTGTTGATCACCCAAAGCTATCTGAAGGTACTCAGGAACTCCATACTGAAGTCGCTGGTGAGTGTATCTTGGGCAAACAGTGAGCAGATGCTGAACGGTAAGAGTAGAGTCACACAGAGTACATTTAAGAGGAAGTTCACGGGACAGAATGTAGGAATGAGTAAGCGCAGTGTGGCCAATGCATAATCGGGTTAATAGCACCTGGTCTCGCCGGGTTAGCGTTCTAATTGTTGTGGACAGGTTAGGTATTGGACAGATATCATGCAGTTTGCTGTTGGATGTAGTTGTCCAATCTGTCTTCCATCGGTGTAGGATAGTTGTTTTAAGATGCCGTAAATAGTCTTCATGAGGTAGCTTAAGATCTGGTAAGCTTGGAGGATGCTTGGTAGCTTCTTTTGCGGCAGTGTCAGCAAGATCATTTCCTGGTACGTTACAGTGAGATGGTATCCATGCCAAGATTAGTTGTTTACCTGATGAAATAAGCTCACTGTATAATTCACGTATCTCCCTTACCAAGGTGTGGCAAGGAGATCGTTGTTGTATAGCCATTAATGCACTAAGGGAATCTGTGTATATAATGAATGATTTGAAGTCTCCATTCTTTGATATATAATCCATGGCGAAACGTATAGCAAACAGTTCACTAGAGAAAATGGTGAGAGTGTTTGGTAGACTATACATCATGGTGTGGTTAGGAGCAACCACCGCTCAGCCATTATTGTCACACCGGGAACCATCGGTATAAATTGGCTCAAAATTGGCATACGTGTCACACAATTCTTTGAACAGCATGGTAAAACAAGATTTTTGGGTATGAGCCTTCACATATTTTGTCAAAGTGGTGTTGATGACAGGTAATTTTATTCTCCATGGTATATCATTTATGTTGAAGGTACGGGAAATGAAAGAAGGAATAGTCAGATTAAACTCTTCAAGGTATGTAACAATTCTTTGGGAGAAGGGTTGGATAGGGAACCCTTTGGGTTGAGTATTATCTTGGCGTGATATATGAGCAACTGCACCAGAATTAGGTCTGGTTAAGGTCTTGGTAAAATAAGTAAGACTTGACATTTTACGTCGGAAAGAAAGTGGTGGTTCATCTGCTGCAATTTTTAGACTCTCTGTAGGACTAGTATGGAATGCCCCAAGTGCAATTCTTAGAGCTGTGGTTTGAACAGTGTCCAGCATTTTAAGACTTGATAGTTTGGCGGAGTTATAAACAATAGAACCATAATCCAACTTGGAGAGGATGGTCATTCTGTAAGTGCGAAGTAGAACACTGAGATCGGCTCCCCACCCTTTGGCAGATAAGACTTTTAAAAGATTAAGCCGCCTAACACAATCAGCTTTAAGAAGCTTAAGATGGTGTATCCAAGTCAACTTATGATCAAAGTGCATGCCCAGTATACGGACGGTATTTACCACTGGGAGTTGGCAGTTGGTAATGTGTAGTATACGGTTTGGGCTAGGAGTTTTCAATCTGGAGAAAAGAATAGCTTGACTTTTTTGGGAAGAAAAAATAAGGCCAGTGTTGTAGCTCCAATTTTTAAAATTGTTGAGTGTTGATTGTAGTAGCTCTTGTGTAGTAGTAATATTCTTTCCTTTACAATATATTGTCAGGTCATCAGCAAACAGTACAGCCTTTACTGGAGGTTGAATACATGAAAATACTGAGTTAACAGCCACTAAAAAAAGTGTTACACTCAATACCGAGCCCTGCGGTATACCTTTATCAAGGACAACACTTTGTGACAAGACACCATTGGTTCTCACACACATCCTTCGATCTTGAAGGAAGTTAATAATAAATGCAAGCATATTTCCTTTGACGTTGGCCTTAAGGAGTTCTAGAATGATGTGAGGACGTTTCACCGTATCATAGGCTTTAGAAATGTCGAGACACACAGTAAGCATGTGCTGATGGCTGGCAAAAGCATTGCAAATTTCAGACTCCAGTATCAACAAGGTATCTAGCGTAGATCTGTATTGGCGGAAGCCACTTTGTAAATCGTTGAAGAATTTGTTGTGTTCCAAAAACCATCGCAATCTTCTGTCAATGATCTTCTCTAGAAGTTTACACATGGTGCATGTCAGTGAAATAGGGCGATAGTTGTTAGGATTCGAATGATCCTTGTTTGGCTTAGGTATAGGAATCACAATAGACGATCGCCACTGACTGGGAAAGCATTGTGCTTTCCAGATGTAATTGAATACCTTCAATAAATACTGTAACCCCCTATGCGGCAGTTCTTTAAGAAGCGCATAAGGAATGTTGTCAGGTCCAGCGCTTTTGCTCTTACAGTGATGTAATTCAGCAAGCATTTCATCCATTGTAAGGTCTTCGTTGAAGGGCTGACTGAAATCTATGGAAGCCGAGGAAAGAGTTGTTAGTAAGGGGCAAGGAGTTAGAAAATCTGCCTGGTTATCCTTGGATTCACTGGATACAGAAGAAAAGGTAGATGCAAGAGTATCTGCAATAATCTGTGGTTGAATGAGCATTAATGTAGGATTGCTGAAATATTGATTTTGAAAACTGAGAGGTGAGTTGCGAGGTGGCGTGGCTGCACTGCCCTCCGAACAGTAAGGGAAGCATATGACTAATTTAATTCTCGTTCCATCTATGCAAGTGCGCCTGACCCTTCACGCAGGTCTCACTGAATTTGGGTATTTATTTTTGTGAAAGATAGCACAATAGCCTCAACAGTTGGCTCAGTGTGGAATCCCCTCCTCGATACTCATCGACGCATTACCATCTCACACCCACAACCATCATTAATCGATCGTAAGACTTGAAATCTTATGCTTTAGTTGTGAATGAGGCCCACAATTTTTCTATTGTGTTCTTAGGCCTAACTATATTTTATTTATAGTATTTACTACTGCTTGTTAATGGATGTAAAAATCGGGAAAATACACCATAATTGAAAACTCAAAGTTAATGAATTTCTTAGACAGTTAATAGTAAGATTCGGCCTTTTAGCAGTTCACGACAGTGTTAAAAGTATAAAGTTCTTCAACTCAAAAAGCTTTAACACTCCGGTAATGCGAACTTTGATTTCTTATGGAATGCGACCATGACCTCCTTAAAGTACGCCACGAATCTTAGTTATACAATGCTTGTATAAAATTATTTCCACTGTCTCCCTTATTTAGGATTTTGTGATTTTGTAGAAATCATGTTGTCAGCACTGATGCTAAGCAAGACAACAACTGTGCATCGAAGCCCGATGACCATCATGACCATGAGAAAGGTAAAACTATACCACATATTTATATATAATCTATAATATACCTACAAATATTGAGCACTGTCTAAAAATAGTGTATGTTACGCGGGCTAAAAGAATTTTACTTTGTTCGTGGGTTTCCTTAACTCGATCTGCGGCCAAGTTTCAGAATCACACCTACTCACAAAATAAAATATTCCTTTTAATCCTTGTGTCCTAAATAACTATTAAAACATATTTATTTTTACATGTTAAATTTACTTCTACAAAACTCTCAGCAGAATTTTATTACTACAGATACGGAGATAAACCTATATACCGAGCGGGATGTTTCAGGTGGTAACGTCAAATCCCGTGAACCGAGCATCTAACTGTTTTTACTTTATGTACTGGTAAGTAGGGGAAGTATTGTATTCCACCCAAAAATTCGATGTCGAGATTTCACCGGAAATATATGTTTTGAGACCCCCTGAATCCAAAAAAAAAGCACTTTTAAAAAAAGTTCATGTGTGTGTTAGTCTGTCAGACAGTGAACAGCATAACTCAAAAACGAAAAGTAGGTTAAAAACCAAAGTTGGTATTTAAATTTAATGTCTTTCAAGGATGCGATACGAAGATTTTAAAGAAAATAGCCCCATCCCAAACTACCCTTTACATGAAAAATGTTTCGAAAATTTTTATTTTCTTGAAAATGGCTCTAACGATTTTGATTAAAATGCCATATGTTTGAGATATTTGTATGACAAATGAAATGTATATCTTGAATTTCCTGCCTATAGCCCATGAAGTCCTGTTTACTCTGGATGACTTTTGAATAACTGGTAAACCGTAAGAGACCGACAAAATCTTACTACACAAACAAATGTAGACATCGCTAAAACACAATTTATGTCTAAATAATTTTTTTAGAGTGAACCATTTCGGATATATTCTCCTTTATTTCTGTAAGTTCTGTAGAACTTAAGCTTCTGTCAAGCGGAACATCGTTATTCAATTTCTTTATGTTAACCGTGCAAAGAGAACGGAATTGAAAAGCTGTAAAAGATTTGACTAACGCTCAATGCCCACTGTATTCCCATATTTCCGTTGCACGTGCAAGAAAACAAGCAATAAGATAATTTCTGAAAATGTGTATCTCAATTTACACGAAGAAGATGGAGGAATAAGAATTTGTAAGAATGGCTAGTGCAAGAGTATAAAAAGTCATTTGAGTGTAACACATCAGATTTTTTTATTATGGTATCGCTTAGTCGTCTAGGAAAATGTCGCTTCAGATATTTAATACCGCGTCCCAAAATTCCATTTGACGTCGAAAACAATAGTAGATAAACTTGAAGATAAGTGGTAATAGCGAATGTTCTATCATCTACCCACATATAAGGAAAGCAGGTAGATTAGACGGTGCCCTAATGCCATCTGCGCGGTACATGAAGAAGCAGAGGTACAGCTACCTAGCACTAAGACCTCTGTGGACACATGTCGAAGCTGTCATCTGTCCCTCACGTATAGAAGCAGAGATACACTTGCTTAGTACTAAGGCTTCTGTGGACAGATGCCGAAGCTGCCATTTGTCCGGCACATATAGGAGAGATACAGTTGCCTAGCACTAAGGCTTCTGTGAACATGTGACGAAGCTGTCATCTGTCCGTCACGTATAGAAACAGAGATACAGTTGCCTAACACTGAGGCTTTGTGAACTTGTGACGAAGCTGTCATCTGTCCGTCACGTATAGAAACAGAGATACAGTCACCTAGCACTAAGGCTTTGTGAACATTTGATGAAGTTGTCATCTGCCTGTCACATATAGAAGCAGAGATACAGTTGCCTAGCACTGAGGCTTCTGTGAACACGTGACGAAACTGTCATCTGTCCGTCACGTATAGAAAAAGAGATACAGTTGCCCAGCAGTGAGGCTTTGTGAACATGTGACGAAGCTGTCATCTGTCCGTCACGTATAGAAACAGAGATACAGTCACCTAGCACTAAGGCTTTGTGAACATTTGATGAAGTTGTCATCTGCCTGTCACATATAGAATCAGAGGTACAGTTGCCTAGCACTGAGGCCTAGCATTAAGGCTTTGTGAACATGTGACAAAGTTGTCATCTGTCCGTCACGTATAGAAACAGAGATACAGTAACCTAGCATTAAGGCTTTGTGAACATGTGACGAAGTTGTCATCTGTCCGTCACGTATAGAAACAGAGATACAATCACCTAGCACTAAGGCTTTGTGAACATGTGACGAAGTTGTCATCTGTCTGTCACGTATAGAAACAGAGATACAATCACCTAGCACTAAGGCTTTGTGAACATGTGACGAAGTTGTCATCTGTCTGTCACGTATAGAAACAGAGATACAATCACCTAGCACTAAGGCTTTGTGAACATGTGACGAAGCTGTCATCTGTCCGTCACGTATAGAAACAGAGATACAATCACCTAGCACTAAGGCTTTGTGAACATGTGACGAAGTTGTCATCTGTCTGTCACGTATAGAAACAGAGATACAATCACCCAGCACTAAGGCTTTGTGAACATGTGACGAAGTTGTCATCTGTCTGTCACGTATAGAAACAGAGATACAATCACCTAGCACTAAGGCTTTGTGAACATGTGACGAAGTTGTCATCTGCCTGTCACGTATAGAAGCAGAGATACAGCTAACACTAATGCTTCTGTGTACACGCGAAGAAGCAAGATGGTATAGTACAGTGATAAGACTAGAAGATTAACGCATACCGAGCCCTTAATATCCTTACGGTCATGCAGTTAAAGTGACCTACAAGAAATAGAGAGGAAAAGAATATTACCAGTAATACTATTAATTTTTTCGAAGTGAGAATTTTGTTCAGCTCAGATATTACTATTAAATGAAATCGTAACGAATAATATGGATCTCCCTGTTCTCTGACAAGGTCAACATTATATGCGGCATTATCTGTAATTATTCCATTTATTATACGTTGGTCACGTGCGCTGCCTGCAATTGTTCATTATAAGTGACGCACAAGCGTATTGTGAAACAATGCAGTAGAACAGGTTTTCACGAATTTCTATAATATCGCAGATGCGGAAGCTGCAAATTATATCTGCTTATAATTATTAATCCCTATTAGTAGTAGCTTTAGACTGCGCAATTTAAATGAAATTCTAGGAAAACGGCAAATGAAATCAGTGATGTCAGCATTACCTGTATTATTTCTATCATCGGTCCTTTATAACACAAATCTGTAATTTGTTAGTAAGGATAGCCTGTTTCAGCAAAAATTAAGCAATCAAAATAGCTACAATGATATTAATCGTATCTTTCTAGTGTGAATAGCTGATAACGTTATTAAATGTTATAGAGGCCGGATCTAGTAGTCGTGGTCGCGGGTTCGAACCCAGCCTGGCGGCGCCGTGGCCGAGCGGTTAGCGCGCTCGCCTACCACCTAGGCGGCCCGGGTTCGATCCCAGGGATCCACATGTGGTATTCGTGGTGGACGAAGCGGCGTCAGGGCGGGTTTCCTCCGGGTGCTCCGGTTTCCCCCGCCATCTCATTCCACTGGTGCTCCATCTTCATTCCATGTATCATCAGTGTCACCGCCTGCGGTGCCGTAGTAGTAAAAGCGGGCGTTAAACACTACAAACAACAGAACCCAGCCTGGGGTCTATTCTTTTCCTTTTTAACTAACTTAATTTTTGCTAAAGCTTTTGTTTAATTAAAAAATGATTGCGTAGTCAAATACTCTTTCTTTCTAAATCACACCAATTGCCTATTGACTAAATCTGTTAGCATATAGATAATATCAACTTTCTTGGCAATTTAAATCTATATCAGTAGTTATACAGATGTGTAGAATGTGCCTCGTAAATTCTTATATGTATATTGCAGATTTGGTCGTTCCATTCGGTTACTTTTTTAATTTCTCTGCAGCCATAGTAAGTAGGGGAAGTATTGTATTCGACCCAAAACTTCGATGTCAAAATTTCATCGAACCCGCTTGAATAAAAGAAAAGAAAAATTCTTAGAAAAAGGTCCGCGTGTGTGTTTTGTGACAAAACAACAATGCGACAAATCCCAGTTCTGATAATAGTGTGCCAAGTGACAAGTCCAGTCACATTTTCGGTCACTTTATTTTTCTTCAGAATCCGAAGCACAAATAGTGCTTTTTTCAGAAGGCTTATTTATTGTTAACACAATCTATAACTAGTACTCACCTTCCATCCCACAGCTATTCTGTCTTATTTTAACTTGAGACAAAACGCTAATACTGCTCGACTGTTTACACAAACAACTCCGACGATTCACTCACTAAAAACTATTCCGGCAGTGCCAGTACACACACACACACACACACACACACACACACACACACACACACACACACACACACACACACACACACACACACACACAAACCAATTACCAACAACTGGCTCGTTCAACACTGACGAACCAGTTGTTGGCAATTACTGGTTCTCTCTCGCCGCCTCTTTCATTTATATAGGCGTCAATAACGGAGCATGGAGTTTTCTTGAAATCCATCTTTTTCTGGACTTCTCGTAAATAAGCTCGCAATCGAACGTTTCTAGAACACTTGTAAACGCTTTGTTCTGCCGCACTCGGTCATCTTTGTTCTGACCTCTCCATTGTCGTTGGACCACGTATTTGGAAGCTGTGGTGTGAGGTAGCTTGGCCTTCAGCTTCTCTGATAGTGTCTGCTGGCCAGCGTTACAGTAAATAGAGCAGTTTACGAGAAAATTAAAAGTTTCGAAAACCATTTCATCAAGAGTAGTTTGCCATGGGGGATTTTTTCAAAATTTTCAGCTTGCAAGTTGGAAAAATACTTTCCAAGCAACTTAAGTAATGCGTCTGTAAAAGTCCGAAATCTATGGATTACTTTTTATTGCTCTGACCTTTTAAGATCTGCCCAGAACACAAAAACATATAGTGCACACAAAATGTTAACCAGTTATGTCAAATCCCTCATATTCCTTCTTGATAGTTAACACTTAATAATATAAAATAATAATCAAAATTAAAACAGTAAATTATTATCCTAACAAAGTTATCAATAAATCATTTCATTTAGAAGAAAATACTCATAAGCCACAAAAAATATTAACATTAACGTTCTTTGTGTTATTGTAATATAAAATGCTCCTTAAATACTGCAGTTTATTGTATTGCTTACAATATTTCAAATTGAGCTTTGTATACAAAGAAATTGTTGTGTTAATATTTCGTAATCTTAATTAGTTTAAGAGAAAGAAATGTCTATACATAGAACTTTTCTATGTGAGGTATGGATAACAACTAATTTTCCCAAAAGTACTTAATTTTTGTAACTATTGCACGGCAATTTTTAATTACATAATTCCTGAAGCCCTCCTGAAACTTTAAATTTCATAAATTATAAACTGTAGTCCAACGAACATTTCAAACGGTAAAAATGCTGAAGAAAAGAGGAACTGAGAAAAAGTATATCTATGGAAGATCAGTAAGACGATTCACCAGAAAGATGCAAGACCAAATGAATATCCATTTATGGTTTTAAAATTGTAAATAGCAAATGTGCAGCACGGAGCATGGAATTGTAAGTATAATACAAATGCCCAAAACACCTCGAAAATGTTCACTTTTTTTCCCAAGTGTTTGTCGAAAAATTGTCTTGAATACCATGTTGTGTATGTATTCGACTTGTTTTTGAGTTATGCTGTTCTCTCTCTCTCTCTCTCTCTCTCTCTCTCTCTCTCTCTCTCTCTCTCTCTCACACACACACAGACACACACACATATATTTAATAGAAAGTGTGTGACTTTTTTAAAATAAGAAGCCTCAAGCATGTATTTCAGGTGAATTCTTGATGTGGAATGTTTGGATGAAAAGCAATATCCTTCGCCTACATACAATGCACGTGGAAAAGGAAGTTAAAAATATGATGTGTGGCACTGACATGACTCTATTCTTACAATAATTTCTTATTGCTGTCTCTTCTTCATGTTAGTTGAGACAAACATTTGCAGAAATTATTGCTAATTTTCTTGAAGGGGCAAGGGGAATAATATGTAAACACAGTAGACTTTGAGTGATAGTGAATTTTTTAAAACCTGATCGCTATATCAAGGTTCTGAAATTCCATTCTCTTTTCACGGCTAAGAGATAAAAACATGAATAACGACCTTCCATTTGAGAAAAGTATAAGTTTTGAAAAACTCACAGAAATAACAAGGGATATCTCCGAAATGTTCCCTCCACTAAAAATGTACTTGGACTTAACTTGTGTTTTTAATGGGATCTACATTTTTGTATAGTAAGATGTGATCTACCTCTTAGGGTTTACCAGTTACGCAAAAGTAATCAAGAGTAAACTGGACTACATAGGCTATAGCCAAAGAATTCGAAATAGGTATACATTTAATTTGGCATAAAAATATACTAAGCATATGGCATATTAATCAAAATTGTTAGAGCCATTTTTGAGAAAATCAAAATTTTCCATGTAAAGGGTAGTTTAGATTGGTTGAATTTTCTTCAAAATCATGTCGCATCCTTGAAAGGTATTAAAGTTAAATGCCAACTTTGGTTTTTAACCGACTTTTCGTTTCTGAGTTAGGTATAATATTCACACACACACACACACACACACACACACACACACACACACACACACACACACACACACACACGGACATTTTTCTAAAGATGCTTTACTGGATTTAGGGGGCCTCGAGACACATTTCCGGTGAAATCTTGACATCGAATGTTTGGGTCGAATACAATACTTCTATTTACTATATGTAGCAGGGAAAGTCAAAAAGAAAACTGAACTGAAAAGTGTTTCCTCTTCCAGCTCATTTCAAACAAAGAAATAGTGAAAAATCAAATATATATGTGCGTAGACGTGTGCATGTGTTTGCATAGAGAAGTGTGTGCATATATTTGTATGTGCATGTATGTATGCATGCGCATGTGTGTGTGCTTGTTGTCTTAGAGAAAGAAACTTGAGTGAGATAATGTATGCTGTCTCCGTCACCTGCAAAGGTCAACGGAAATTCAGCCGCTATGGAAACAAGTCCACCTTCTTGTGTTTGACCTAGGTAAAACAAATGTGCGGTTTTTGATATACACGTCAGAAGTAAACTTCCAATGTGTACTTTAAGCGGAACTGCACTCCAAGAAGTATCTTGACCTGTTGCATTGACGTACATTTCTGGGAACACCTTGCTAGAATAGGAAACGTATCAATTAACTCGGTTGCATCGCTTGAAAAAGTTGATGCAGTCAATGATGTATGACGATGATGGCAATAATATCGTGCTAATAACATTGACAAGACTAGAATGGACAGAGAGGAGAAGTAAAGAGCAAGCAAGGTGAATGAGGGTGTATCAATGGAGGTAGACTAGGAGATTACCTACGTCACTAGATGGGTATATAAAACAACTGCCGACTCCCAACTTCACATCATACTTCTTCAGCAAAGCAAACGAGGAAAGTGTTAGACAATATGAAGCTCTACATCATACTTTCAGTACTTCTGGTGGTAGCTCTGGCTGCCGAGGATAAATACACCACCAAGTACGACAATATCGACCTGGATGAGATCCTCAAAAGTGATAGGCTCCTGAGCAACTACTTCAAGTGTCTTATGGAAGAAGGACCCTGCACGCCTGATGGCAGTGAGCTTAAAAGTAAGTGTTTTCGGGTTTATCATGTGCAGTAAAAAAGGCAAAGGATACGAAATGTTGACTGCGAATTTCTTTACTGAATTTTTTTCTTCTTCTACTTCCTCTTCTTCCCTCAAGCATTAGACATCTGTGTGTAGCAATCAACATATCTTGTTCGTGCCACCTTTTATTTGGTCTTCCAACATTTCTTTCCCCTCTGAATTTGTAATTATTACAAAAATGGAAAGGTAACGCTCTGATTCTTTTAATATGATTTATCCTACTAGTTTTATATTCATTAAGTTTTGCATTCAGACTGTACATATCTAATCTTTTGTAGTCCGCTTCCTTATATCCTACCACTGCTCTTAAATACTTCATTTCGTTTACTTCCAGTTTCCTTTTGTTTTCTCTGTCATAATCCATGCTTCACTCCCACCGAATTTGTAAAACACAATCAATAATTCTTTCAACTATTATTTGATTGTATACACAACTACTAAATAATTTAAAGCTTTTGAAGAAACGTTTAAGAAAGGTATTATTACTAACTATTATTATTATTATTATTATTATTATTATTATTATTATTATTATTATTATTATTATTATTATTATTATTATTATTATTATTATTACTATTATTATTATTACTATCATCATCATCACCATCATAATCATCGCTGTTGTTTATGTGCGAAGAACCCCACCTGTCATAGACAAACATGATTCTTTGAAACATATTGGGTCTAGTGGTGCCACATTTGTCTTGTTTTTCAGAATAAAACAATAAAATTACAAACAATGTATTACTCAGAAAATGAAAGTTTATTTTGACTTTTTTGTCATTTCCCTTGGGCAGAATGATAACAAAAATTAACAACTTTTGGTTTTCTGTCTAAGAAGCACTTTGAGAATCTTAAACTTTTTTGATCAGTCTGAAGCTTTTATTTTCTCATGAGAATATCATACACAACGCACAAAATTTCTGTTACTTGCAGCTATTTTTGAAAGATTAATAATTTTAAACACAATTACATAGTTGTATGTATTTCATGCACACTCAGGTGATGCATGAGCGAGGAGGAGGAGGAGTTGTGTGTATCTGTTTACCTTTTGGGGCGTGCAGTGGCGTCGTGTTTTACATGTAGAATTCCAGATTATTCGCATATGAATATACAACTTCGAGCCCTGTCTTCAAATCGCAAATTGGCCTCGAGCAAGCAGTTACTCCCCAATGCGCCTCCGCAACATTTCCGTACATTACGTCAGCAGTTAGGCAACATTAGGAATGAATTTTCTTACTTTTCAATTTTGCATGTTTACTTGAAAATTGGCCCACTTGATATGAATAAGTAAAGAAATGCTATAGCTCAAACAGTTTCTGAGATAGCAAAATTAAACATATTAATTAGCGAAAACGTTCATTTTTTTAAAACTGCCTTCACATTTTTCAGAGAAGTAGGATACTGGTGGCATTTTCTGATACGTAAGTTAAGTGAAAATAAATTAAAGTATTTCATTGAAACTGATGTTAATGTTACTGATGTTATAGAGAAATACATATTTGTTTTTGTGCAGTTGTTAGTGATAAAACTTATTTTCATTTCAGCATAAATTATTTTTGTGAGTCAATGAATAAGGGAATCATCAAATGTATATTTGAATGTTTAGGTAACACGTTTGAGATTATGTATGCAAATTTGCATACAAGTCAGAGAAAAATTGAAATGTAAGGAATAAATATCATGCAAAATGCAAAATAGAAAAAAAAATCCACAGTATGTTTCACGCCAGTGTGGTTAAAATGAAGAGCACGTGTGATTATAACATGTGACTGGACTTTTAAAAATGGTAGGTTGGGAAAAATGTTTAGCCAAAATAACGTACAGGATATTTATATGACATACTTCAAAAACGGAAAAAGTCATTGTCGCATAAAAATTTAGTATTAGGGTTCTGAGCATGCCCCAGTGCTTGGTCGAACTACAAAGGCAGAACTCTCTCTTGGTATGTACGCGCCGACTGAGAAGTTAGGTAAAATGCCTCATTAGGCAATACAGACGGTACATATGGAACCCAAGGTATCTCCAGAACATCTTAACCGGGTTTTTATTTTTGCCTTAGGAGACCACTATAATAAGGCTTATTGAAATTCTATATCAATATTTACCGCGGTCTTTGAGTAACATGATGTGAAAACTGAGCGAATAAAATAGTGTCACTACAAATACCCATATAGAGTGCTCTATGCAGCATGCTCATTTTTTACTATACAAAAAGTCAATATTTATTCTATGGGTAGAATGAGACGACTGGTGCTGATAAAGCACAGTTCCAGGAATTAAACAGGAACTAGAAAGTTCTCAAACAGTGCTAGATACTACGTATAAATGCGTCCTACATGCATTACATTTTAGAAAAAAGCTGCTCGACTAGTGCATCAATTTCAATCCCTGTAATACGTATGTTTCTAATGTATTAGAGAGAGGGTATAATGAACAAAAGTTATTATGCATTTTATAAACCACTTATGTGATGTTATTTTCACTTAATTTTAATTCAGTCTCTGGTGAGTACGCAAAATAACTTAAATAGTCATATATGCCATTAAATATAGTCTAAATTAGAAATAAACACGTGAAACATAAAAGTTCAATCATAATTAAAGAGGCCTCCCAAAAATATATGGTGCAACTTGCAAATTTATTTCACAAGTGTGTGACCTCAGCACGTAAAGTGTTATTTGCAAACAGTGTATCAACCGAAATTTACACTATAGTTTGAGGTAGATTCCAGGTCAGCCTGTCGTTTAATATTTTTTATTTTTCATTCCTGGGTCAGGCATTTGTTATTAACCAGTTCAAGTGATATCAATTTCAAGCAACCGCAGTCGTCTATCACAGAAAAGCTATCGTAACGAGTTTATCGCATCTGACATACAATTATTATATCTGATTTTAAATATCCTGTTGATAGTAATGAAATTAAAAAGAAAAGGAAAAGCCTTTGTATGAAACTAGGTATGCAATACCTAGTATGCGTTAATACTGCTTAAATAATTCTGACTACAAAAAATCTTGGCAAACTTATACTTATTATTTAAAACATGTGCCTGGTAGTATCGGTTACCATAAAGATCTAGAATGCATAAAACCAGTAAAACAGAATAATCCATCAACAAATAAGTTTAACTAAAGGATTACAACGAAAACAATTAAAAAATTACATCTAAAGGAGACAGTGATCATGATACTGAAGATGATGGTAGTAGTAGTAGTAGTAGCAGTAGTAGTATTATTAATAATAATAATAATAATAATAATAATAATAATAATAATAATAATAATAATAATAATAATAATAATAATAATAATAATAATAATAATAATAATAATAATAATAATAATAATAATAATAATAATAATAATAATAATAATAATAATAATAATAATAATAATAATAATAAAAGCAATAGTAGTGACCGTTAATAATAAAAGTGGTAATAAAAATAATGATAATAATAATTAATATGCAATTTCACTAAAGAAAAAGAAAATTATAACCTAACATTAAAAAGTCGAGTATAAAATGTATTTAATATTGTTATAAGTTTCTTTAAAATTTAGATACAATTTTTTTCAATTTTCCAGTAGTCAGCTTTATTAACATGTAGTATAGTTATGATTGTCATATTCTGGTCTGCTGAAATGAGAAGACTTTTCTGAAAAAGAAATTTCTCTTAACTATTGCTTGTATGTGCTGTAGCCTATTAATAATAGTATTGGCTGGTTCTTATTCTTATTTTTAATCACATCACAGGCAATGTTGAAATTTGTAGAATGTTACAAGTTATTTTAAACACGGTAAATCATTAGCCTCATCACTGTCGCTGTTCATGCAGCTGGACTATCACATGAATACATTTCACTTGGCCTGATTTTTTAAAGAATAATTTTACTTTGCAGCAAATATTTAAAAAGCTCCTTGCATGTGAAATACTTAAAATTGAATCTAACCAGTGCTATAGAGTTAACTTACAAGAAGTCTGTTCCTTTCTTTGATCCACTGTGACTGAATTAGGGAAAAAAATCTTTCAATTTAGATAAATATTATGCGCAGGTATTGTAAAAAGGAATCGAGCAATTTTCACTGCACTCCTGCAGCTCTCAATGTAGTTAATCCATTTCTTTGTGAAAGCATCTTCTTCTAATAGCTGGCTGCAACATGTTTTAAGTTAAAAAACAGATAAAATGCGTTACTATTATCAATGTCCGAACCTCTGCCATTCAAAAATTTGATTGATTCTTCAAAATTTTCCCATCACAGGACCTCAAAACTTAGCAACGTAAAGCAGGCGAATTCGTTTAGTGGCACTCCAGGCAACCTTTATGTAAATTTTGCACATTGTCATGAAAATGGTTGACTTCCTCAATGTGACCTTCCCTTCTAAGCAATTAAACTTATCTATAACCTTCAGTAGAATGAAACTTTTATGCTTACCTTCTTGTAAGGTACAGTTAATTAATGTGAGGACATTTACAACATCATCTTGTTTTTATATTTCCTTTATGTGAGAATGGAGCACACCTTTTTTTTAAATTAACGTCCTCCAACATTGTGTCATATCGGACGAATGAATGAAATGGGTGAAATGATGCTCAAATGAGCCCGAGGTCCATGGAGCTTTAAGTTACCCGACATTCGTCTTCTCAGGGTAGGGAAAACCTCGGAAACAAACCTTACCCGGATAACTTACCCTAAGCGAGATTCGAACTCGCGACCTCTTGAACGTGAGGCAGACACGCTAACCATCACGCTACTGAGGCGGGCATGGAACACACTGGTTACATGCTGCAGGTGGTAGAGATACATTGCACTGAATGAATCTGTAAGAAAGGAAGCTTATTATGTGATGAAAACATGACCTCAAAGCTGGACGTATTTAAATAATCCTCTGATCAGCAGGAAGCAATGGGAGCCAGCGGGTTTTGTTATGATAAAGCAACTGTTGGAATGAATTCACAGAATTCTTTTAAAGATTCTACTCGAACAGTGTAAACAGAAACGCAACTGTATATTTTGAAGATATGAGATTGCAAGTCGTAAGTCCAAGAGATCAATACCATGTTGATACAGTTATTGAGAAGGTGTGCTGGGCAACCAATCCCAAATAATGAGGATCAGACTAGGGAACATATTCATTCCCTCCTTGCTATTGATGCCACCAAACATTGTGTAGCAGTTATCCTCTCCGAAGGCCACACACTTGTTCTCAAGTCCAAAATTATGTACAGTGTCATTAACATCAGCTATGTTTCAGCTATTTCATTTTCTTTGCTGCACCGTCAATAGCACAGACATTGTCACTGAGGTTGTGACAGTTGTACGGAGTGACACTTGTACGAGATGAAACTTATTTTATCCTATTGATACGGAGTCCAAAATATTCCCGGAAATGGCCAAGCTTGGAAAATTTAAAAAGTTATAGTTGTACAGAGTAATCTGATGTTGCACATATAATCCCGGCCTAATTCATTTCTTACAATTTTGACGTGGCCACTATAGGGGTTGGAATGCATAGCTGGCAGGGAAGGAGGTGGCACTTGCTAAGAAGAGTTCATTACTACAGTTGAGTGTGCGTGCTATACATAATTTTGTAGATACAGAGTTCAGCGAAACCACCATCATCGGGCATCTATTTGACACTGCTTGTGAGCCCTAAAGCACCATCATCTAACATTAACTGCGGGTATATTCTTAAGTGAACCTTCTACATTCTGCAACTATAAAATGTTTTGTTTTGATTAATTTAAGGTATGTTATACATACGTATAATATACCTGCAAATTTTCATTGCAAAACTGGTTATTAAGAGACGTTAGTGCTCATTCCGTGCAAGTGTCAACATTCCACTTCTGGCTCATCCGTACACTTGTTCCAACCTGTGGCAGCAATATTGCTTAATGATTCACAGATTTACTTCATTTTCCTATCATTAGTGTTGTTACATGGTATACAAATAAATAAAAAGAAACGTTCTGGACTACGGAAGGTCTCTGGACTGTTGAAGATACAGAAATAAAAATGAATGCATACATTATAGCAAGTTGGCTTCACTTCACCTCTTTCTCCTACGGAGGAATAGGGAATAGTAGGCGCTATAGATCTTAGGTCGGTGGCACACGCGTCCCTCTCTGTTGTATTCCCTATACATTTAGTGTGACTAATTTCACACATAGGAAATACCTCACTCTACAAGAAAATTTTGTGTTATATAGGTTAATGCATGGTTTTCTTCACACAAATTCACGGAGACGCAAGACAATCTTTCCATTTGTTTTTGGACGCCCTATATCTGTTCCGCCTTCAGACTTTTGATCTCTATTTTATTATTCTATTGCTATGTTCTCTATCCCCATGGTTATTACTAGTCTTTGGTTGTGGTTGAGTGCTATTTTACCGTACCCGTTTATACTTCATGTTTGTTGACACTAGAGGAGGTAGGGAAGCAGAGGGTGACACACCGCTACAGTAACCTGTTTGCGAGCGACTGTACCACCTCTACCCAACCTACCCCGTTAGGTAGAGGTGGTAGGAAACCTCCCTGCAAGCATAACTTAAATGCCGACAAATGCACCCGGGGCCGAAGCCCAGTAATTACACTCCCTGTCTTACATCTTTATTCTTAACTTTATCTAACCTAATTGTCCCTGTGATTGTTCTTACTGTATTTATTTCCGTTGTTCTCATTAACTGCCTTGTCTTACCATCATACCCTCGTGTCTATATCCCACATATCATTATTGGTTTAACTGCTACCTTGTATATCCTTGTTTTACTTTCTCTTTCTAAATATTTGCTTTGCAGATGAGATCTCTCAAATAGTCGGATATTCTCAAGGTGTTTTGTGCTTTGCAAGAAAGTCGAAGCTGCTAATAACATAACACTGAGCATTAAAATGTAGAATTTCCAGCTAGGACACCCTGTGTTATAAGATTCCACTTATGCAATGAACTTGCTAAAAATTAAATTATAGTTCATTGTAATTATTCTGATAGTTATATGTCATATGCTTTACCAATAAATATGTTTTGTTCACAGAGATAATGCCTGATGCCCTGAACAACAAATGTGCAAAATGTAGCGAAGCACAAAAGAAAGGTGCTGAGAAGGTCATCAAATTCCTAATTGACAACAAGAAGGACATGTGGGAGAAGCTGTCAAAGAAATATGATCCCGAAGGAGTTTACCTAGCAAAATATGGCGAAGAGGCCAGGCAACATGGCATCAATGTGTAGTGAAACCATGTGACACCACGTTCAACATTTCCATCAACCTCAAAATGAAAACATTGTAATGCTATGTAGAAGGAGCTTCTATGAAAATGTATCCTCTGTAGCAACAGATCTTTTATCTTTGGTGTGAACCTGAACCTTAAAATACAAACTCATTATACATCATTACTTCTTTTCATTTGAATACGAACCCAAAGAGATTTTCTTTTGTCCTTTTATAATAACTCTACCCCAAAAGCTGAAGTAACTCAAGATGGTTCCAACAATCCAGGTGAGCAATTTGAAAGTAAATTTCCAATAATTTATACAAAGAGTGATCCCTTGGTTCTAATGATATATGAACAGACATGAATAGAAAGTTAACTCTCACGATTTAATATTAATGAAAGCTATTAGGCGTCGTTATCTTTACCGGCATCAACAGAGAAATATTTGAAATTATTCATCCACTCTCGTAAAAGCTGAACGTAAGTCAAAAAATAAATGTTGTAATTTTTTAGGTGAGCTTACGATGAAACTTTCCATTTCTAGCAATACAAAGTGATATCCTTCCTACTGAAGCGTTGCATCAGTTCGTCTTTCATTTTACTTCGGTGGCAAACGACTGCTTCATTCTTCAACTTTGCAAACAAACAAATAAAGCTAAACAGTATTCCGTATTGTAGATGAGCAGCATATTGTCAATGCCAGATTTGCGCTATGTTTGTGTTGATGGGATCTTGCATTATCTTGCCATAATTCTTTTCGGAACGTAAGACATCTCTAAGTGACTTATATATAAGGCATTTTGTATCTTTAAATTTTCTTGACTAGCTTGAATTCGTATATAGCTTAAGCAATGAAATAAAAAAATTCGAATTCGAATCTTAGAGTTCAGAAAAAGAATTCGAAAAATAAAGTTGCTTTGTTGGAGGTTCCAAGATCTCTTTTTGAAACTTCCAAGAGGAACTTAGAATAAAAGAGAACCCAGCCACCGAATTGTAACTGTCGATGGCACTGCTGTCTAGCGGGTCCATAAGCTGTATGATACTCTGGTTCTAGATTTTCGAGTACCTAATAAAATATGGAACTAACTTTGAGTTGCCCTCATCTTGTACGAGAGAATAAATTTTTAATGCTATCTATATCAGCTTAGCTCTGGATAGAGATGGAGGTCTCGAATGAAGAAGGCCCAGGCCCGCTTTGGGCTGTAGCACCACTGGAAGAAGAAGAAGAAGAAGAAGAACAACAACAAGATTTATATCAGCTCCTGCAAGGATTACACTCTGTAGAATATTCAAAACTCTTAAGGTACCTTCTAGGGGGTCGTCCAGTATATAATGTTCCTCTCGGTTTATATAGGAAGGTATTCTGAGGAATTCTTTCAATGCTCATTCTCATTTGTTCTCTCTATTTATTTTTACTTTCTTCACGTCCTAGGCAAAACATTGATATTTCACCTGAAATAGATTATGTCTGGAGGCTCCCTGAATAAAATGTGTTCACTCAAAATGCGAAAATTGTACTAAAATGTGATGTAATCGTTAAATGTGTTACAATTCATGGACTATTTTAAATGCAAATATAAGACGCAAATGAAAACATGTTTATGGAATGTTTGCTTAAGTGTAACAAAGGTCTAAGCAGTCATGTGGAAGAAAATCCGATAAAGATTTTCCCTCTATAAAGAGGTCGGTAAACCCATAATCCTGTCACCGCCGGCCAAGCGCTGACAGCTAGAAGAAGACTTAAGTATAAGTAAAAGGAAGATCCCAATTTTTTCAAGTAATAGTAATGTTCGTTGGGTATGTGAATCCATGCGCAATGGACAGTACAAAGTATGCAGGAAAATAAAGACTCAGACCGCTTGCAAATGGTGCTGATTGTTAGGTTCAAATGCTCAAATTATGTTTAAGCAGTTCAGCAATCTATTTGGGACCCTACCTATGGCGTACAGGTGAAAAATATTTCAGTAAATACATATAAGTGCAATGATAGCAGAACATTGCCAGCTGTGCAAGAGATCCCGGATTCGATTCTCGACTGAGTGGTAGGAGTTTTTCTCCAGCTCAAATTATTCCCTACTTTTTTTTGGGAGGGGGTGGGTAGTAGTTAACGCCCGCTTTTACTGCTACTGATGATGCATGGAATGAAGATGGAGCATCGGTGGAATGAGATGGTGGAGGAAACCCGCCCCAGCGCCGCTACGTTCACCATGAATCCCACATGCTGTTGCCTGACATCGAATCCGGCCGCTTTAGTGAGAAGCGAAGGGTCTAACCACTCGGCTATGGTGCGGATGTTTCCCTATGTTCCCCAGAGCTTGAAAGTATGAATGAGCGTGTGAATATGTGTGTGTTTGAGAGAGACAGACAGAGAGAGAGAGAGAGAGAGAGAGAGAGAGAGAGAAATATCTAGTGTACAAAAAACCGAAAGCCCAGTGTACCTACAACTTAACACCATTGCCTATAGGCAATATCTTTCAAAGATTGACCACTGATGTTGAAAGCGGGACATAAACGGAAAAAAAAAGTGTTTAGGTATTTCGATAGTTTCATTCTTCAGTTATTGATTCTGACAGGTCTAGAGGACCGCATAACCGGCCGGGAGGGCTCGGGGCGCTTACCACGTCCCACCCTCCAATACTGCACCTCACCAATGACGCCTATAGTGGGCAGAGGTGGGAGACGCAGCGGCTGGGCGGTAAGCCTTGGCCCCTTGTAGGCTGTCGCGCCGGGGTATTGATTCTGAGCTTGAACGATCTCAGTATTGTCTCTTTCTATTATTCTGGTTTTGCATCAGGATTTTCTTTTTTGTCTTATTTTATATTTCAGCCTGTATCACTTCCATTATTCTCTGTGTTGCTTTAGTGTGACTTTACTTTTAAAAATGCGCTATTATATTTAGTCTTTTTATTTCACTATTGATCCTTCACATATTTGATTTTCATCATACAAGTGACCGTCTACGTAGCGCAGTTGGTAGCGCGCTTGCCTCTGGCGCGGAGGATCCGGGTTCGATTCCCGGTAGCAGCATAGGGATTTTATCCCCTCTGGGAGGTCAGGCACGGAGGCACTCAGCCTCGTTAGGTCCAGGAGGGACCAATTGGAGCTATTTGAGGTAGAAGTAACGGCCCAAGTTCGAGAAGGCCGTAGAACTGGCCGGGAGGACTCAGGGCGCTGACCATGTCCCACCCTCCAGTACTGCACCCCACCAATGACGCCTGTAGGGATGGGGTCGCAGCTGCTGGGTGGCAAGTCTTGGCCCTTCATGGGCTGTTTATCAGTATGTTATTTTTCAAAATTTCATCTATTTATTGGTTGTGTCATTAGGTACATACATTAGCACAATAGACATGGTCAAAATAAGATATGCTGGTAAGATATAAAGTCAGTCAATAATGATGTTAACGTTAAAAAAATTCATCCAAATTGTAAAATACATTGTCCATCAACCATTCTTTTTTTTTTTTTTTTTTTTTTTTTTAACTTTAGTCTTACATTTAAACCCCTCACATGGTCAGGAAGCTTATTAGAGGCTATAATGCTACTTACCAAATAAACTATCTTAGGCCTAGTGAATGGAACATGTAATTTACCAATATTTCTAGAATTTAAGGTGTGTACATGTCTGTTCAGTTTAAATCAATTTACGTTGTTATGGACTTACAGTAATAATTGCGATATACAGCAATTGTACACTCTTAATACTTTCTGCTGCTTAAAAAGTGATTTACGTGGAGCCTTATAAGAAGCACGACATAAAATTCTCATGGCTCTCTTTTGTAGAAGTAGAATTTCGCTTAATTTACAATTCCCATATATTAGTAGTCCATAGATAAAGAAACATTCAAACAAAGAAAAACATATGCTATAAATTGGTGCTTGGTACTTTTTGATAAAGGGCTCTAAGTAAATACACAAATTTAGATAACCTTTTACTAATCACGTCAGCATGCGAGTTGCAATTTAATGTGTCTAAAACCATTCCAAAATGCCTTACACTAGTGTTTATAGCATCACTTTATTTGTTACAGCTTCACGGGTGATCAGCCGTATGAAGTTTAAAAACATTGAGCTTTCGGCCATTGTAGACTCTATGGCCTTCATCAGAATGAAAAATGACCATTAGCTTTCCGCTCCCCATATACCAGGTGAGTCAGCTGCCCCTTATTTTTTTGGAAGGTAGGCCACCCATCAAACGGCATGTGCGCCTTAGTCCAGTTTTGCGCTTACTAAAATGTATTGCTTGACGTTCTTAAAGAGAGAAATGCGCAAAATTGAGAGCAACAGCGGTTTAAGGGACAGAACGTACTCCTAGCTAAAGTACACCTCAAAAACATACGACTCGTTTTCTGAGAGCGAATTCCGGTTTCCGGCCGATTTTACAAACTTTTACATTGCAACGTAATTCAGTAAACGCCTCGGAAAAAATGGACCTATCATATGGGTACATTAACTACGTCAGCTAAAAAGAAAATGGTGCATTCTTGTACTTAGAGCAGGGGTTGGCTGCCAAAAATTACGAAAAATTTAGAGACATGCCCCATCCATCATGGACCCGTACAATCAAAACGGACATATTATTAAACAACAGTTTATTTACTTTTTTGCGTGAACTATGCCTCGTGCATATCAATTAATATGCATAACAGCTTTTGTCATTTAAGTAATAATATTAAAACGCCCAGCAAATGATTAAAACTGTCTTAAAAGGCTAAATCTAGCACGTAAACTCGTGAGGTGGCAATGGCATAGCGCCAGGTATGCAAGTCCTACTATTGCACGGGGCACGTGCTATCAGTCAAGTCTCGAAATAGCTGAATAGGATTGGGACGGATCTTTTGCGATAACGCACAATGACACAGGTTCGAATCTCAGTACTGTAAATATTTTTTTTATCTTCATCAAAACTTGGAAACTGAATTCACAATAGATAATCCAATTATGAGGTCCCTGAGGGTTTAGGATATTTTTAATTAAATCGTTTTTGGTTGTCTGCATTTTTAACTGAACAGGTATAATGACTTCTGCCCCACTGTACTGGCATGATGTGTTGTATTGTGAATGCCGACCCCTGCGTTCTCCAAACGTATGCTGTCGCACGATATTTTGTGCCAGTCTTTCATTATGTATTAGACAAACGAGTACCTAGATATGCTTCTGATCTACGGAGAATCAAGAACAAATACACTAGCGGCTCAGCATCTATATCGGGAGAGATATCCGAATAGATGACAACCAACAGCAAACACCTTCCGGAAAGTTGAAAGGCGTCTGCGTGTAACAGCATCACTTGCAAGAATGCCTCCTCATAGACACGCACCAGCAATATCGGGTGTTAATGCAGAAGCAGTTTTGAACGCCCAGAACAATCCGCATACTAGTACACGGGCAGTTGCTCAAGAGGTGAACATCTGTCTCTTGTAGTGCGAATATTGAACACTAATAATTTCCATCCTTATCGTTTGCACCTACACCAAGCACTCCACAGGAGAGATGTCGAAGCTCGAGGGGGCTTTTGTGAATGGTTGCTGGAGCGAGTAGCAAGTGATGTGGGATTCGCATCCAGGATATTGTTTTCTGACGAATCAAGATTCCACAACAATGGAACTGAAAATCGTCACAATATGCGCTATTGGAGTGTTGATAATCCTCATTGGTTAAGGGAGGCAGCATTCCACGAGCAGCGGAGTGTAAATGTCTGGTGTGGAATCTTGGGAGACCACATTGTTGGACCATTATTCTTCCAGGGGAATTTTACAGGAGTGCCTACTCTACCTGTAATTTCTCCTTAGTTCACGCCTTATTATTAGGGAATGAGCCACTGCAGGAGCGAATGATGATGTGGTTTCAATACGATGGCGCTCCTCCGTATCGGTCTAGGATCGTCTGCAATCATTTGAATGCTGCACATCCTGACCATTGGATAGGAAGACAAGGACCAGTTTCCTGGCCTGCCAGAACACCTGATCTGACACCCCTTGACTTCTTTCTCTGATGTTATTTAAAAGAATGCATTTATGCAGAGGAGCTGGACAATCCAGAAACCCTTCTTCAACGGATTACAGTGGCTTGTAGATCTGTTCAACTCGCCATGCTACACTGAGTCTGGAGTTCCATCCAACAGCGAACCCAGGCCTGCATTACCCAAGAAGATCATCAGTTCGAGCACTTGCTTTGTTTGAGGAGTCGTGTTCCAGGAATAGAAAAAGGGTCATACCAGCGCCGTAAAACATATCACTATGAAACATTTTTCATAGCACAATAATTCATTGCCTGCAAAATTGTGTTTAACTTCCATGTTAAACTCTGACAATGTAATTTCCTTGCTTTCTGTATTCAAATGTGTATAAAGATCCCTATTTCAATTGCACCTACCTATAGGTGTGTTTAAACAACTACCTAATCGTAGTTCACCAATAAAGAAATAATGCCATAATGCCATAAAACATAAATAAAACAATAAAAATTAATATAATCACAGTTTTCAGAATAATAATTTGTGAATTGTGAGGATTGCAGGGTAAAAAAATTAATACGTGGAGGTGATTCGAACGACCTTCACAGCAGACAGATTACTTCGGAGACTTGCGCTCGTTCCAACTGAGCTACCTAGTAACGTGGGGGATACGCATTCCTTTTAACATATAGTATTCTTCGGTTGCAGTGAACATTTACAGAAGTGCAAACATCAGCTATCTGATTACGAATATATTAAAAGGCGATGTGATAACATCTATATTAGCACTAATTTCATCGAGTGTGTAATATCCATGTTAAATACGCGGGTGCAATATAATAATGGGATCGATGTTTTTATGTTGGAGTATAAAATGCGGATTGCATAAAACTCGAGAATAAGGGGCAGCTGACTCACCTGGTATATGGGGAGCGGAAAGCTAACGGTCATTTTTCATTCTGATGAAGGCCATAGAGTCTACAATGGCCGAAAGCTCAATGTTTTTAAACCCCACACTGCTGATCACCCGTGAAGCTGTAATAAATAACGCGCGCCGTGAAAGCTTTAAATCTTACAGCATCACTTTAGCTTTGTCTGAGACTAAAAATTAGTTTTTGCATTTTGTTAAAGTTAGTTATGAAACCATCGCTAGAGAAACATTTACCAGCATCATGAATTATGACATTACACATAGGTACTATTTGAAATAGCAAATTCATTATGTGTAAAAATAAAAGTAGGACCATCAGCATATAGAATCACCTTAACAGGTATATTGCATGGCAGCTTATTTATCATAATAATAAACAGAAATGGTCCTAAGATAGTTCCTTGTGGTACTTCAAAATCTGTGTACTCACCTGTACTAGTTAAACCATTTACAAAAATAGCATAGCTACGGCCAGTTAGATAGCAGTAAAAGAAATTATATTCAGTTTTCCGAATTCCATAATGGTATAACTTAATTAACAATAAGTCATGTGGAATACAATCAAAGCTTTACAAACCAAATAAGAATGCAAGTGAATTTTCCTTCTCTTCAAATGCTTTGTACCAAATTGTGAAGGGCTGAGAATGTTATTTTCCTTGGTACAACCCTTTAAAAATTTTACCTAACCTATAGGGACAATTGCTATTGGCCTACAATTTTCTGGTTTATTCACATCACTTTTCTAAATATGGAAACTGTTTTAGCTATCTTTAGCTTTCCAGGAAGTACTCCAGCATTTAAACATAAATAGGTTAATGGCTTCACGATATGACCAAAAACAGACTTAATTGTTCTACTATATCCACACTAGAAGAGTTGCTCGTTTTTTCATGACTTCATAACCAGCTCCTCATTTAAAACTTAGATTTCAACCCTAGTGACCTAGTTGTCGACGGGCCCTTAAACACAACAACAACAACAACAACTTACATTGCAATAAGACTATTACTTACAAAACTTATTTTTGATGCGGTAAACTGCTCTGAAATTTGCTTTGCTTTATTTACCTTTAATTACCTTTCACAGATTCACGGAAATAGTACATTGATAATGCTAAATGTGTAAACCAAAGGATACTTTTATAATTTAACAGCACTAAACCTCTATTTTATTAAGTATATACAATGTATGGTATTTTAGTCAAAACCTGGAGCAATTTTTGTAAAAACCCAATACATCGCGAAATCTTCCATGTAAAAGTTAGATATTTTCTTCATATGAAAATTCACCCTTGGGTGGTAGAGGAAGTATTTTATTCTACCCAAGATTTGATATCGAGATTACACCAGAAACATATGTTTGAGAATCTTTAGAGCCAAAATGTCGGTCTGGGTAGTTCAGTTGGTTAGAACACTGGCCCAGGCCAAGAGCTCCGTGTCAATGGATTTACTGGCAAGTAAAATAACTTCTGTGGGACAAAATTCCGGCACACCGGAGACGCCTACGTGATCCTGGCAATTGACAGTGTCGTTAAGCAACAAAATAATTCAATTTACCTACAGCCAAAAACATGTTTAGGAAAAGTCCCTTGCATGTGTCTGCCTTGTCTCCTGTATGTGTATGTGTTTGTGTGTGTGCATAACTGAAATGCGTATAATTATCAAGCTTGGTGTTTAAATTCAGTATGTTCCAAAGTTCAACACGAACGTTTTCAAACCAGTCCTATAAGGGAAAGTGTTTCGTGGCTTTTAATTTTATCAAAAATGACTAAAGTGTAGCTAAAACATCCTCTATTTAAGATGTGTGACTAATTAGTCCATTTCTTGGATTTCATATAAGTTCTTTCAATTCCAAATATTTACAATTAATATAGCTGGCCAACTCAAAAAATAATCTCAATAAACATATAATTTACGGTAAAGAAAGTGTTTTTGGTATTAACCACTTCAGAAATATTCATTGCTATTGGTTTGAATTTCTCAGTACATTATTATTTTTCTAAGTCCTATGTTATTATTCCTTTGCTCTCTTCTGGAAGAAAATTGAATTCTAAGTCAGCAGAATTTGATCGTCTTTTTAAAGATTTGAATAGCTCTTTGCCTTTCTGTATCCCCATACATTCTGAAGGGCGTACGCACCTAACGAAACCATTTCCCCGAATGTATTTAAGGAATGTCTGATGTGCTGCACTCACATGACTTTCTCTACTCTTGTACTAATCATTCTTACAAACTCCTATTCCTTTATCTTCTTCGTGTTAGTTGAGATAAATATTTGCAAAAATTATCTTGTTGCTTGTTTCCTTTAGGGCAACGCATTGACATAGTAAGTTTTGAGTGATAGTCCATTCTTTTAAATCTTTGAGATTCCGTTCTCTTTGCACGACTAAGATATATAAAAAGAATAACGATATTCCATTTGAGCAAAGCTAAAGTACTCCAAAATTCAAGCAAACAACCAGAAATATCTCCGAAATGGTTCATTTAAAAAAAAAAAAAAAAAAAAAAAAAACTAATGGACATACATTGTGTATTTTATCGAGCTGTACATTTTTTGTTTAGCAAGATTTGATCTATTCTTACAGTTTACCAGTTATGCAAAAGTCATCAAGAGTAAAGAGGATTACATAGGCTATAGCCAGAAAATTCAAAATACACATTTCAGTTGCCATAAAAATGTCTCAAACTTATGGCATTTTGATCACAATCCTTAGAGCCATTTTGGAGATAATCAAAATGTTCCATGTAAAGAGTAGTTTAGGGTGGAGGAATTGTCTTCAAAATCTTCGTGTCGTATCCTTAAGAGATATTAATCTTAAGTAACAACTTTGGTTTTTAACCGATTTTTCGTTTTCGAGTTATGCTGCTCACATACATACAGACACGGACCTTTTTCTAAAAATACATTTTTTTTTATTCGTGGTGACTCAAAACATATATTTCCGTTGAAATCTCGACATCGATTTTTGGGTGAAATACAATACTTAATACATTCCTCTTTCCTATTACAGAGCGGCAGTGTTTTTACTACTGCACTTAAACATTTAAAGGAAAGGCACATATTTGCTATAATGCGCATCATATATGAAACCTCATTTTCTTACCTTTTCCACCTTTTTCTGCGTCTTACTTTTTTGCTCTCTCTAGAGAGCTTACGTAAACGCAATATTGCATTGTACTGAGATGTTTGACTTTGAGATTTTACCGGAAATGCAAATGTGTGTCCTTGTCCGACTGTCAGCAACATAACTAAAAATCTGATGTGTGGCACTCACATGACTTTCTCTACTATTGTACTAACCATTCTTACAAACTCCTCTGTATTCCTATATCCACTTAGTGTTAGATGAGATAAACATTTGTGAAAATTATCTTATTCTTTATTTCCTTGTAGGTGCAAGGAAAATATAGGGATACAGAAGGCTTTGAGCGATATTCAAATCTTTTAGATTTCAAATTTCGTTCTCTTTTGTACGTTTAACATAAAAAAAATGAATAGCGATGTTCCATTTGAAAGTTTGTTTTCCAAAACATACACAAATAACAAGGAATATCTCCAAAATGATTCACTCTAGAAAAAAAAGAGTATTTGGACATAAGTTGTGTGTTTTAGCAAGATCTACATTTTTGTATACTAAGATTTGGTCTATCTCTTACGATTTGCCAGTTAGTGGGTTATAACCAGAAAATTCAAGATATATATTTCATTTATCTGAAAAATGTCTCAAACATATGTCATTTTAATCAAAATCGTTAGAGCCAGTTAGAAGAAAATCTAAACTTTCCAAAAATTTTCCATTTTAAACGGTAGTTTTAGGAATTTTTTTCAAAATCTTCGTGTTGTATCCTTGAAAGACATTAAACTTAAATACCAACTTTGATTTATGCTGTCCATAGGCTGACAGACACAGACAGACACACAGGCACACACACAAACACACACCCGGACCTTTTTCTGAATTTTTTTTTTTTGTGTGTGTGTGTGTGTGTGTGTGTGTGTGTGTGTGTGTGTGTGTGTGTGTGTGTGTGTGTGTGTGTATTCATGGGACCTAAAAACAGATATTTCCTTTGAAATCTAGATCGAATTTTTGGATGGAATACAATGCTTCCTCTACTTTACTATACGTGGTAGAGAACAGAACTGAATAGAAAGAATACCAAATTTCGCACTTAATTCAAGCAACTTTAAAGTACTCAAGATATTCAGGAAACCTGCCTTCAGAAATAAGTGTTTACATATGAAGGCTTTTAATTTACGTTCTCGAGATAAACAGTAAAAATACTTTCGCTTAAAATATTCAGTGCTTAATTTATTGAAACAAAAATGTGTGTATGCCTGTGTGAGTATGTGTGTGTGTGTGTGTGTGTGTGTGTGTGTGTGTGTGTGTGTGTGTGTGTGTGTGTGTGTGTGTGTGTGTGTGTTTATACAAGAGGGGGCTCTGTGTGCCAAATGAGAGCCACTTGAATAGAAGAAGTAGCGGCCCTAGGTCACGAAGGTCGCATGAGCGGCCGGTGATCTGACCACGTTCCACCCTCCGATTCTGCAACCCCTTATGATGCTTATAGTGGGCAGAGTTGGGAGACACAGTGGCCTGGCGGTAGGCGTGGCGTACTTGGAGCTGCTGCAATGGTGTATTATTAATTATTATCATTATTGTTGTTATTATTATTGCTATTATTATTATTATTATTATTATTATTATTATTATTATTATTATTATTATTATTATTATTATTATTATTATTATTATTATTATTATTATTATTATTATTATTATTATTATTATTATTATTATTATTATTATTATTATTATTATTATTATTATTATTATTATTATTATTATTATTATTATTGTTATTATTATTATTATTATTATTATTATTATTATTATTATTATTATTATTATTATTATTATTATTATTATTATTATTATTATTATTATTATTATTATTATTATTATTATTATTATTATTATTATTATTATTATTATTATTATTATTATTATTATTATTATTATTATTATTATTATTATTATTATTATTATTATTATTTGCATTAGCATTATTTTTATTATATGATCTTTCCACAGATCTGGCGTTTTTATAACCCGGAGAAACAGGTTTGTCCTGTTTTTCTGGAGTATCCTGTAACCACACAAGCTACACTGCCTGTAGATTACACCTGAGATTCCATTTACCTAGCAATTAGGACAAACAAAATAAATAAAGTTTCTGAGCACATTCTTCCTTGATTTTTTCATGTTTAAATGTAAGTGTATCCCGGGGCATTATCAAGCCATCAGATACGAACGACAACTGGCTACCTTTTGCTGTAAATTGAACGGGACAAGTTTCTGCCAAATAAGTATCCACTCTTTAGTTCTATTATCCTCTGTTACCTTTTTCACCCTCTGTCTTTGTCTTGCAGTATTCTTCTCCGTACACCATTTCTGTGTTAAGAGCATGAATTTGTTCATACCTGTAAACGATTTGCTAGTTTTAATTTAAGGACAGTGGTACAACTTGTTGCAAGTTGAATTAAACTTGGTATATAAAAATTAAATTATCTGTTCAATAAATGTTTTAACAAGCTGATACAAAATTTGTTACGCCACTTCATAATCTTTGCCAATACCTCAACTTATTGAGATCTATAGATGAACTTTCAAAACCCTATGTTATTAGTTATAGGGACACATACTTGTCACAGTTTTGTTTACAGACCGTCCAATTTTTAGGATACAAGGTATTTAATGATGAACAATATAAGCTGATTAGGCTTTCTATTCGGCGAAACATGAGCTCAAAAATACGTGTACAGTACAAAATATTATTCAATATAACATGCATAATTTATAGAAACTCAGTATATTGCAATAAAAATTAACCATGTGTTCCCTTTATTAAACTAAATGGTTTGTAACAACACAATTTCAGCACTTAAAGTTAAATAGTTTCTGAGGAAAGTTTACCAAAAGGAGTAAAATAAAAAATGCGAAAAAATGCAAAAAACTAAATTACTAACTAGCTAACTCACCCAAATTTAAAATATTCGTGCACCGTAATCTAATTGTTTCAACTGTTCTTGATTCTAGCTCTTCCTCTTCGAGTTCCTTTTCCTGATTGAGGCTTCTTTGGTCAATTCTTGAGCAAATTCATGTGGAGTTATAAAGTTATAGTAAAGTTAATATCGATGGTCATGCTGGTGTTTAAAATAATCACGACCCAACAGACAGCATATTTAAATCACAAAATCTCGTAGACCTTTTTCGTAGTTTTTAACGCCGGATTTTGTTATCACGGCATCACAGGCGGTGACACTGATGATACATGGAATGAAGATAAAGGACCGATAGAATGAGATGGGGGGAAACCGGAGAACCCGGAAGAAAGCCGCCCCAGCGCCGCATCGTCCACCACGAATCCCACATGTGGTTGCCTGGGATCGAACCCTGGCTGCTTTAGTGAGAAGCGAATAGTCTAACCACTCGGCTACGGCGTAGCCAGATTTTTATCAGAGACAAAACAGAAGATGCGGCTTTCTGAGTCATTCACCCAAAATAATGTCCTTAAGGAGGCGTTACCTAAAAGCCAAACACAGCTTTTATTGACAGAACAGGAACATTTGGAATTTGTATATTATCAAGAGCCACCATGCACACAGCTTTTATCGTCAGAACACGACCATGGGCAATACATATATCATTAAAAGTGCAGTATCTCACTGAAAAATCTGATGTGTTACACTCACATAAGTTTCTCTACTCTGTACTATCCTTACAAACTCACTCTTCTACCTTCATGTTAGTAGAGATACAATTTTATGGAAATTACCGCGTTACTAATTTTTTTTAGCTACAAGGGAAATATGTAAATGCAGTAGACCTTGAGCGATAGTCAATTTTTAAAGCTTTGAAATTCCGTTCTCTTTGTACGGCCAAAAGATAAAAAAGTGATCAACAAGCTTCCAGACACACACAAATAACGAGGAATGTATCCAAAATGGTGCACACCATAAAAAAATGTGCATTTGGACAGACCTTGCGTGTTTTAACGAGATCTACATTTTTTGCATAGTAAAATTTGGTATTTTATGGTCTACCATAGTTATGCAAAAGTAATGAATAGTAATTAGGGCTAAATGGACTATAAGTAGAAAGTTCAAAATATACTTTTCGTTTGCCATAAAAATATCATAAATATATGACAGTGTGATCAAAACTGTTAGAGCCATTTTTGAGAAAAATACATTTTTTGAAAAAATTTCAGAGTTAAGGATAGTTTAGGATGGAGAAATTTTCTTTCAAATCCTCGTATGGTATCCTTGAAAGATATTAAACTTAAACTGAAATTTTGGTTTTTAACCGAATTTTTGTTTTTGAGTTATGCTGCTTACACACAGACACGCGCGCGCGCGCGCAGAGACCTCTTTCTAAAACTACCTTTTTTGGATTCAGGGGTCTCAAAACATTTTCGGTGAAATCTCGACATCGAAATGTTGGGTGGAATACAATACTTCCCCTACTTACTATACGCAGTGCAAGTGGGATGGCTCAGGAGGGCCACTGTACGTCGGCAGGTCGCGGGTTTGATCCTCGTGGCCGCCTGCGCACTCTGAAATGGATTTTCCGTGGTTTCCCCATATCACTTAGGCGAATGCAGGTGTGCATTAATCTCTTCTCCACAGATTCCTTTCCTTGTCATCTTTCTGGTTTGGATGGTAGCGCGGTTCGTTCCGGCGAATGTACACAGATGGAATAGTTCCTTGCGCACTAGCATCTCTTTCCTGGCCTTCCCTGGAAGTTGCTGCCCAGTCCGCAAGAGTCGCCTCGTCGCCCTTTCTCTGGGTAGAGGGCACACTTCGGTTGTGCCAATATCTGTAACTGTTAGGGACTTCTGTACGTATGTGGTCTTCGTTGGTTTCGCTCTCTGACAAGCCGCCGGTCTCACTTCGTCTCATCCCTTCCCCCTGGGGTGGTGGTAGCCCGCAATAGATCCATGCCGGGGTCGCAGTGAATCGAGATGTCCCCCTCCACACTACGCGTAGTAGAGAAAGTAAAAATACACCCCTTAGTGAGATCGTTCAATATGCAGCTCGTATTCAGAAGACGTGGTTTGAAAACACGTATCGCTAACCTGCAGGAATCGTTCCCTGCTCAACACCACGACCGAAAGCTTCACGGCCCTCAAAAGAAAACACGAAATAAAAGGTACAGCAAGATCACTGTAACTATTATCGGTTCAAACCTCAGGCGGTTTCAGGCATATCTATTACAACGGCACCGATGATTAGCAGCGGCATTGACTCATAACGGACACTACAGCTTGCAATTTGTAAAACTCGAAACGCAATAGCATGTGTGCACATTGTTATTTCACAAAGCAGTAAGCAACTAGGATAAAAAGTTGACGTAATTCTGAACGAGTATGAAAAGAGCAGCATATGTTTACACCCAGTGGTTCAAATTTCGTCTAATTAATGCACAGGTATCTTTCGCAATCTTTAAAAGAAAAAAAAATCTGATTGCACTCACATTACTTTCACTACTTTTGTACTAATTGTTATTAGAAACTCTCATTCCTCTATTTACTTCATGTTAGGCGAGATAAACATTTGCATTTGATAATTTTCTTGTAGGTACAAGGGGAATACAGTACGTTTTAAGCGATAGTCAAATCTTTTAAAGCTGGTCGCTATATGAAGCATTAGAAATGCCGTTCTCTGTGCACGGCCAAGAGATAAAAAAGTGAATAGCGACGTTCCACTTGAGAGAAGTATAAGTAAGCATTGTAAAACTCGAACAAATAAAAAGGGATATCTCCACAATGGTTCACTTCACAAAAAATTCATTTCGACATAACTGGCGTGTTTCAAAGAGATCTACATTTTTTGTATAGTAAGATTTGGCCAATCTCTTACGGTTTACCAGTTATACAAAAACCATCAAATGTAAACAGGACTGCATAGACTATAGCTAGAAAATTCAAAATATACATTTAATAAGCCATAAAAAATCTTTAACACATGGCATTTTAAACAAAATCGTTAGTCATTTTTGAGAAAATCAGAATTTTCAAAAAATGTTCCTTGTAAAGGGTAGTGTCGGGTGGAGGAATTTGTTGTCAAAATCTTCGTGTCGCATCCTTGAGGAATAGCAAACTTAAATATCTACATTCCTTTTTAACCGACATAACTTTGTAAGTTATGTTGTTCATAGACAGACGCAGACGCAGACGTACACACACACACACACACACACACACACACACACACACACACACGCGCGCGCGCGCGCATGCGAGCGGAGCTTTTTCTTCTAAAACTGTTTTTTTTTTCTAATTCGGGGGGCCTAAAACATATTTCCAGTGAAATATCGACATCGAAATGTTGGATCGAATACAATATTTGCCTTATTTACTATACGTAGTAGAGAAATAAAACTCAGTTATGATGCTTGCAATAAATAATACCCCAATTATTAATGTACAAGTTAAATAACTTTATTAAGAAGTACTAGTGCTAGTGTTGATGTGCAACAAGGGTTGGAATTGGTGAAAACTAGAATAAACGTTCCGATACACATAGGCTTGGAAGAAAATACCTGTTCAGATATGAGCCAGGTTACCTGTGTTGAATATTTACACCAGACAATGGACTTCATCGAAGTGCATTCTAGTGAACACTGTCACAAACGGATAACGAAATAAATTTTAGGTAAACTTCCATAAATACCAAACAAGAGTTGTGATGGTTCCTGTCATTCTGTTCTCTGGTAACACCTGCACATTATGTCGATACTACTACAGGAGAGGCTGCATGTAGTTACCATGCATTCTGACACATGCTCCAACTCCTGTTCTCAAAGAACCCAGAACTCTTTCGATCATACCTGACTGCCCTCGGATTTGGGTGCATACATTGGCCACACGCCCTTGTGACGTATACACGATGTTGATGAGTTTGGCATACACCAATGCCCTTAAATGTCCCCATAGCAAAAAAACCAATAGATTGAGGTCAGTCAAATAGGGAGGCCATGCTACTGGACCTCTCTGACCAATGCATATTTGTATGAAGTCCATTTTCTGCTGTAAATACTTAACACAAGTAAAATTACTCATATCTCAACAGGTATATGTTTAGGGACATATGTTTATAGGAACACTTATTTTAGGTTTGCCCAATCCCAACTCTTGTTGAAATAACAGACACTTCATTTAAACACACTATGTATATAATTTCCGTATACTAAAATACGTAAATTAATACTAGGAGCATAAACTAGGATTCTGTAATGATAAAAAGTCATTAGCGATGTAATTTAAGTGTTGAGAAAAGGCAGTAGCGCCTGTGTGGCTAATAATTGCGTTCTTTGTGGACAAGAGAACGGCGGTAACTCAGGCTACACATGTACATGGTGAGCTGGAAAGAAGAAAGATGGCATCAGCGCAACTTACAGCTCAGCATACATGGCATTAAATATAAATTCATTTATTTCAGCGCATTCTTGTAGATGTGATTAAGAAATGGAATAATGTTAGGTAAAATGCATCCTTAGAAATAATGAACGAGAGAGTAGATAATATTAGACAAAAAGCTATGTAGAATAGAGTGACAGAAATAGGAGAAAATATTCGAAATATGCATAAACGTTTAGAAAGGGCACAGGAAATAGAAAACAATACAAGTCAGAGAGAAAAGTAGACAATTCAGAAAATGAGGGGTGGGTGTGATTTAAGGGCATCACGCAGACGTTAAAATGTCTGGAGAAGGAGAGTAACAAAAGAAGAAAAGGCTAGGAAACAAAGTAGAAAATAGCCAACAGAGGTTAGAGGAAAAGATGAAGAGTAATAAACACATATTAGAAAACAGGTAAGAAGAGCTAGAGAAAACTAGGAGGTGGACAACAGGGGCTACTAAAGAGGTGAGAGAATCAATAGTAATTACTAGAAATATCAGATTATTCTAAAGCAAGTTCTCACCTTAAAATAACTGTATATTCTTAACATATTAGCAGTTTAGTTTCATATTGGTATCACTACTGTTTAGAGGGTTTACTTTTTTTCTCTTTTTTTTTTCTTTTGCTATGGTAACTATGCTATGTTTGTATAAACGTAAGAATACAGGCAGCAGTTGTAGGAGAAATAGCTTTAGCTATACGAGTTCGAATTGGTCTCCTACAGTGCTATTACGTGTAACAGACAATAAGCACATGCATTGAGAAGATATTGAATATTATATTGATTGAGAAGAGGAGTCTGTTCTGTAAGTCATTTCGCAAGATGATGAACAAGGCCCAGGAAATTTGAAGAAATTGAAAATGGACAGACAAAAACAGTGACAACGATATTTTAAAACGTTGTAAGGCTTTGCAATAACAGCGTTATAGAATCTTGAAATAGCAAACAAAAATGGCACTCCTTCCCACATACACCTTACCGTAAAAACACTAATAAGCAACATAATTGTGCAATTAGTCGACATTTTACTAACAGTTGGCCTTCTAGGTTTCCGAACATAAATCTAGTTCACCACTGGTTATGGGGTTATAAAAAAGACAAGGTATTTCTTTATTTGTTGGTAACACTTGAAAACAACAAACAGCCGGTAGATGTGGAAAATAATGGACATCAGGGAAGAAGTGAAAACGAAAGTTGACATCCCTTCAGGAAGGGCACAGTCTGAGAGAAATACAAACCAAGATGAAACCGGGAATACGAGTTCCTAGATCAGAATCACTACAGTGGGGAAAATAGAAAATAGTAATCATTTAGACAAGAAATCGAGCGTGACATCTCAAGCGGTGACGTCTGTGGCCCATTCGGGAGGTCCCGGGTTCGGTCCCTGTGGCCGACTTTCCTGGCCCATGTGTATTTTCGGAGGTCTCACCGAGTCGCCAGGCGGATGTTGAGGATTTCCGTATCCTCCGAATTTGCTGTGAGTAGGCAGGAGGAGGGGGAGACGAATTTACATTTCGTTATGTAAATAATTTAATTTCACCCTTCATTTCTTTTAGGGTGAAAGAAGGAGCGTCGCGGCAGGGGAAATAAATGTACTTTGGAAATCTCATCCCCGGACTGGAAGATGAGCCACTGGTTTCTGGGCCCCCATGGGATGATACAAGCCCAAGGATGGGGGAGGGAAGCTAAGCCTGTCTCCATCGGGGTGCTTCCAAGTGAGAAAAGGTAGGTACCCTGTCACCTGCTCTGCGTGGCAACGTTTCGGCCGCCCTTGGGATCTCTTCGCCTCCCGTCCTCCTGGGTTTCCCCAGAGGCATAGGCACAAAACATCGACTTTCGGTCGAGGTGCTAAGTTCCCTCTCCAAGTTGTCATTGAGACATTGAGTCATAGATAAGGGACTCAGTCGCAGAGGTGGGCATGTTGAACTGAATTACCTATATGAACATGGGAAGTTTTATACACCTAAAGGAAGAAATCAACAGTTCACAAGCAGGTATAACTCATCACTGATAAAATAATTCTCGCTGCATAAGCACCATTGTAATATACAATAACCGGTTATTAGAGATGATTGATATATTTCAAAGAACAATGACCCTTCCTTGCGGGGTCCGACACACAATAAGCCATCGACTGATGTGCCGGAATTTCCACCGTGATAGACAAACAGTTTTAGTAATAAACTATACATATATTTAATTCAGTGTTTGACGAAAATTATTCACTGTGATACCACAGGTCAGTAAGTAAATTTTCAATCCTCGCTACGTTATTCACAGTATTCGCGTATCTACTCGAATTTAAGTGGGAATAATTTCAATGTACACTCCATACAATAACGCTTACAAAACTTCCGTTCTGAACCTTCAACCACATATATAGGAATAGAAATGGGAGAGATTTGGAGGGAATTTGGCACTGAAGCCAACTTTATTGTACACATAAAGGGGCCACCCTCGGGAGGAAGGATGAGGTGAGAGGATTGATGGCAAATATTGAGAAACTAAATGCTCTATGTCCGGAGCACATGCACGGAACCCATTAAATTTCCACTGGCTTATTTCCGTGGCAATAAAGAAATCAGTAGGTGGTCTTTATTTTCTGCTTTACCTTGGCCAAAGTAGGACCAACGATGTGGTATTCTCCGCCCTCCGGCGACTCCTCGGATGTTCGGGAGTCTGAAGAGCCCCGACGCCTTGTGGAGCGAGACCGGGACTTCACAGAGGACGTGCGGCTGCTCGCTCGATATTCGCCCCTGGAGCGGTGTCTGTCCGCAGGCAACAGGGATCGCTAGTGCTATTGGACGGCGTAGGAGCTGGCGTCCGGACGGCAGAAGATGTGGTCGGTGGGCGAGCTGCAGGCGGTAGAGAAACAGGCGTTGTCAGAGTGATCATTCTGGACCTCCACGGAAACACGTGAGGGCGAACTGCAACACGTCCGTACGACCATGCCCTGTTTACAAACAGTCTGGCGATTAGCTGCGAAATACTTCAAGTTGCTAGTAGCGCTTTCTCGTATCCATAAAGGTCAAGTGTTATTTCACCCGAAGCTCCTGGATCGTCTTTTCCTCTAAAAAGCGGGAGCAATCACGCTAGTTCGGCGGGTTATCCGAAGTTAAATTTGCTTTATACCTATAAGTAAGATGGCATAAAAAAGCGAATAATTAAGCTTCTTATTTTATCTTTCTATAGCAAGAATAAAAATCTGATGCGTTGCACTCACATGACTTTTTCTACTCTTGTACCAAGTATTACAAAGACTTACAAAGACTTATTCCTCTAAGTTCTTCATGTTAGTCGAGATAAACATTTGTAGAAATTATCTTACTGTTAGTTTTCTTGTAGGCGGAAGGGGAATATGGGAATACAGCACGCTTTTAAAGCTGGCCACTTTTTAAGGGCTTGGAAATACGGTTCTCTTTGCACGGCTAATACATAAAAAGTGCAAATCAAACTTCCATTTGAGAATAATGTAGATATTGCAAAACTCACACAAATGACATTAGTTATGTCCGATAGAACACAGCGCCCTCAGGGCCCCAAATTGGGGATGGGGAGTAGTGACTCCAAGGTGCAGAAGCCACCCAGTGTCCGGGGGTAAAACCGGACCACCCTGCCTCCTGGGGTCATAAATAAGGAGGCCTGGTTCTCCAGGTTGGGGGTTGGGCATCAGACTAGCACCCTGTTACTGTAAAAATTTAATTGCTAAAAAATCTCTACAAAGGAAAGCCGGCACGACTAATGGACAACGATCCAAGCATGTTCAAAGGATTAAGAATAAAATATCAACTGGTACATGGAATATACAAACACTTTTGCAACCAGGAAAAATGCAAGAATTAGCTGAGCAAGTGGCAAACATAAATGTTCACATTGTAGCCATGCAAGAAGTAAGGTGGAAAGGAAGTGGCATAATCGACAAAAAAGTATATGCAGTTTATTATAGTGGTCATAAAGACAAAACAGGCCAGGCTGGCACTGGCTTCTTAATAAACAAGGAAATGAAAAACTACTTTATGGACTTTACCGCATTCAATGAGAGGTTATGTAAGTTAAGAATTAAAGGTAAATATTACAACACAACATTAATAAGTTGTTGCGCTCCAACTGAAGAAAAAAAATGATGAAGATAAAGAATTATTCTATGATAATCTACAAAGGAATTTAGATAATGTTCCCAAAAGTGATATGGTAATATTATTAGGAGATTTTAATGCTAAGGTTGTCAAAGAAGAAATCTATGAAACCATAGCAGGAAAAAACACTCTACATGAAGTGTCTAATAAGAATGGTGAATTATTATGCCAATTTGCAATAGCCCACAGTATATTTATTGTGAGCACGCAGTTCCAACACAAAGATATCCACAAAGGTACATGAATCTCCCCTGGTAGGTTAACAGTAAATAAAATAGACCACGTATTGGTTCCACAAAGCAAAAAAGAGTTAATAACTGATGTTAGAACAATGAGAGGACCTAATATTGATTCGGATCATTTTTTGGTAAAAACCCACCTACAGCAAGTACTACCCAAAATTTATAAGAAAAGAAAGACTCAGTGCATTAAATGGAGTATAATAAACTTAGAAAATCCTCAGAAGGTTAAGGAAAATACAGAAGCATTGAGCAAAAAGTTAATAGATATGACTGAAAGTGATGTCAATCAAGATTGGATAAACATTGAAGAGGCAATAACTGACGCGGCAACAGAAACCATAAGCAAACAGGAGAAAGCTCTGAGAAATGAATGGTGGAATGAATGTGGAATGTAGAAACATAATTAAGAAAAAGAATGAAGCAAGAGATCTAGTACTTCAAATAAAAACTAGAGCGCGTTATGAAATCTACAGACAAATAAGGAAAGAAGCAAACTAAGTCTGTAGGAATAAAAGAAAGAATGGTTGAACCAAAATATAAACCTAATGGAAAATAATTCTAAGAAAAATTAATCTAGGAAATTGTTTAATCAACTAAGAACTGCTAACAAGATGTCAATACTTCCTAGCATGTGTAGGAACAAAGAAGGAAACTTTCTTATGCAACAAAATTATGGGAAAAATATTTTAGCGATATGTTTAAGGAAAAGGGAATAACAGAACTTACCAATGAAATAACATGTGTAAATGACAATGAGAGGCGACAACCTCCAGATCTAAATGAAATAACATACATAATTAATAACTTAAAAGCATACAAAGCAACTGGTTCAAATAATATACCCCCTGAACTAATACAATACGGGGACAGAAACTTAAAAAAGAGTTTACACAAACTATTGGTAAAAATACGGAATAACGAACAAATACCAAATAAGTGGAGTGAAGGAATAATTTATCAAATATACAAAAATGGTGATAGATTAGAGTGTTCTAACTATAGACCTATTACTCTATTGAACATAGTATATAAAATCTTGTATTGAATAACAGATTAACAGAAATTTTTGAAAACAAATTAAATGACTTATCAGGCAGGTTTTAGACCAGGTGGATCAACAATTTATAATATATTTATGGTAAGACAAATAATTGATGAATGTTATGACTATAACATCACCATATTTAACATATTTGTAGATTATACGCAAGCTTTTGACAAGGTTAACAGAAGTAAAGTATTATATTGTTTAAAAATGTGTAACGTGCCTGGAAAGCTAATAAGATTAATTACAATAACTTTAGTTAATAATGTTGCAAGAGTGAAAATAAATAATCACATAAGTGAACAATTCAATGTTGTAACAGGTGTGAAACAAGGAGATCCTTTGTCTGTCACATTATTTAATACTGTAATGGATTCAGTTTTGAATAAACTAGATTTGAGAGGTAACATTGTATACAGGTTAAAACAATGTATAGCTTATGCAGATGATATTATTATTATTGCTAGAACAAAAAAGGCATCAGTAGAAACATTTCAAAGGATACAGGAGGAGTTTCCCCAGATCGGACTCTTGATAAACATGGAAAAAACAAAATTTCTAAAATGTTCTAAAGGACCAAATAAGTTGGAAGATTTAATAATAAACAGCAACGTAATAAAAGCTGTGAAATCATTTAATTACCTCGGATCTGTAATAAATAATGATAACTCTATAGAGGAAGAGGTGAAAGAGAGAGTGATTTACCGTAATAAAGCATATTTCATGTATAATAATTTATTCAAAAGTAAACTTATAACTATTAGTGCAAAATTAAAAGTCTATAACACAACCATAAAACCTATAGTCACATATGGCTCTGAAACATGGGTATTGAAAGAATCACAAAAGTAAAAGTAATAAATATTTATTTTTGGACCAATTAAAGACAGAGGACAATGGAAGACTCTGAGAAATGAAGAGTTAAATAAAAGAATAAAAAACGAACAATTATTAATTTCATTACAGCACAGAGACTTAGATGGTTCGGACATTTGTATAGAATGTCAAATGGTAGAACAGTTAAAAAAGTATACACATGGAAGCCTCTTGAATCTAGAAAAAGGGCATAACTAAAAACAGATGGAGTGACGACATACACCAAGATTTAAAACCTATAAGATAAGAAATTGGGTAAACCTAACAAAAGATCGCATTGAATGGAAGAAAATTGTAGAGAAGGCCAAAACATTCATCAATGAAGTTGTAGCGCCTATTAAGAAGAAGAAGAAGAAGAAGAAGAAGAAGAAGAAGAAGAAGAAGAAGAAGAAGAAGAAGAAGAAGAAGAAGAAGAAGAACAAGAACAAGAACACAGCGCAGCCGGGTTACAGTCTTTTGGATCACCCGTTAGTTACCTTATAACCCAGTGCGTTTGTTCTGACATGCACATTCAAATACGGGATCCTGCACTACAGGAAAGAGTCATTTTTATGGAAGTGGTTTCGTTAATTTGAGGTGGCAAAAACTAAGGATTTAATGAACTTGTTAAACTACTTGAAGCAACGAAAAGCAGAGATGAAAAAGTCTGATATGTGGAAGGTCAGACAAGGCATTGCATTATCACAGTGAAAATCTTAGGAACAGAGATGAAGGGGAAGAGGAGGGTTTAACAAGGGTATCAGACACAGGATCTTCTAAACTTACATCACTAGTTTGGTATAAAACACCTGCTGGCTGGAGATCCCAGAGGAGGTTCCACCATCTTAATCAGCGAGACGAACTGTGTCCAAGATGTACAGTATTATGGTCCTCATGACAGTTCTGGTGGCTGTTCTTGCTTCTGAGGAGAAATACTCTGACAAATATGACAAGTTCGATCTTGATGAAGTTTTTAACAACGAAAGACTCCTTGAAAACTATTTCAAATGCCTCATGGATACGGGCCCCTGCACTCCCGAAGGAAATTATCTGAAAAGTAAGTATTGGTGTCGCCTTATTTGAACCTCTATCTTAAAATTTAAGCTTATTTTGTCAGAAAACTTTGAAGAAACTCTCTGTCAAAACGCCCTTGGAAGATACATGTATCTAAAGAACATATAATCAATTTTCAATTCCTCTCACATTTTGATATGGTGAGAAGTGTTGTATTCCACACAAAAATTCAATCTGCATGTTTTGGCATTCCCAAAACCAAAAAAGCATTTCTAAAAAAATTGATGTGTTGCACTCACATGACTTTCTCTACTCCTGTACTAGCTATTATTACAAACACTTCTCCATCCACTTCATGTTAATAGAGATCAACATTTGGAGTAATTACTTTATTGTTAATCTTCTTGTAGGTGTAAGGGAAGTATGGGAATACAATACGCTTTGAGCGATAGTCAAATCTTTTAAAGCTATTCGCTATGTGAAGGCTTAGAAATTCTCTGCTCTCTGCATGACCAAGAGATAAAAGGTAAATAACTACCTTGAGAAAAGTTTAAGCATCGCAAAACTCACACAAATAACGAGGAATATTTCGAAATGGTTCACTCTGCAAAAAATGCATTTGGACAAAACTCGTGTGTTTTAACATGTACCTTTTTGTATAGTAAGATTTGGCCTACTTCCTACGGTTAATGTTTTGCAAAAGTCAACAGTAAACAGAGCTACATGAAGTATAACCAAAAAATTCGAAATATAAATTTCATTTGCCATAAAAGTACCTTAAACATATAGAATTTTAATCAAAATAGAGCTATTTTTGAGTAAATCAAAATTTTCGAAACATTTTCTGTGTAAAGCGTAGTTTAGGGTAAAGGAATTTTCTTCAAAATCTTCGTGCTGCATACTTGAAAGATATTAAATTTAAATACTAAGTTTGATTTTTTATCGACTTTTTCTTTTGAGTTATGCTCTTCAGAGAAAAACAGAACCACACGCATCTTTTTCTAAGGATACCCTTTTTTAATCCAGGGGCCCTCAAAACATACTTACGATGAAATGTCGATATCAAAGTTTTGGGTCGAATACAATACTTCTACTTACAATACATACTAGAGAAAGTTAAAGGTCGGCGTACATAAGTGTGTGCCTATGTGTGTATTTGTTCCATGTGTGTGTGTGTTTGTGTGTGTGTGTGTGTCTGAGTGTGTGTGTGTATGTGTATGTGTGTGTGTGTCACACGAAGATGTTCAAGACAAGTTCTTCAGCCATTCTATTCCTTACATGAAAATGTTTCGTTATTTTTTATTTTCTGAAAAGCATTTCAAAGGATGCTGATTAGATGTCACATATTTAATATAGTAAAATGAGAACCAAAATATATGTTGATTTTTTGTGGTCATCATATGAGCTTTGAATTACTTTTATGTAGTTGTCTATAATAAGGAAATCTTAACAAATCGATAAAAGCTTACTGAGGAAAATGTTGAGTTCATTAAAATACACAGTGTGTTCTAATTCTGTAGCATTAGCCGTTTTCAAATATTTTATTTTGCATGCTTAGATCTTTCCTAATGGTTATGATTATGGTTATGATTGAACATTCATTATTGTTACCGTAGCCTTTCTCTTTTAGTTGCATCACAAGGGCTTGCTGCTACGAATAAACATTTGAAAGCTGTTTCCGCGTGTTAAAAACTGGTGTTTAATTTGGAATAACTCCTAATTGAATTATAATGTGATTTGGCGAACGCGGCGAGAATTGTTTAATGTGATTGTTTCATTTGTATTATATATTATGTTGAATGTATATGCACTTGTCATTGGCAGAGAAAGCCTTGTGAATTAATCACACCAGTGTTTTCAGTTCTTTTCATTTTTAATGTTTCATTTAGATGTTGCCTTTAACGTAGACGGTCAAATCGGCGGGTTTGTATTACTCTGAATTAATATATTACATTAAATTAAACCGAAGTAATGGCCTCCAAAGTAACATACCCAATAAGCTCTAAAATAATACTAGACGGGAAACCAATAGAAGTGGTATTTCACTTTCACTTACTGGGGTTTAATATAAGTTATGATTCTGATAATGATATCTCCAATAAGGTAAATAAGTTTCAAATTGAAGAACATTAGCGAACAAAATCAGGAAAGAGACAAAGATAAAATTTTATAAAACACCAATGTTTACATAAATAATTGAAACAGAAAGATTAGTCAGACAGGTAATTGGCTGTAGACTTAAAGGGTGGAGACATATATGAAGACCAAGGGAAATATGGGTATTGTGAATTCGGAGCAAGCCTTGAAGTGAAGAAGATATTAAATTCACACGTGCACACATTCACACTTCTATTTTTACTTTCAAATTCTAGGGAGGATGGGCAATGCACCATCGACCACGGTGTCTTACTTATTTTCACAAAGGGAATGCCAATTTAACATAATCATTCATCTTTCTGTAACGGGCAGTCTTAAATATTTTATTTATAATTAATCTTAACCATGAGAATAATAATTTTGTTACATGGAGCTGGATAACTAGCAGCCTGAAACTGACACGTATCTCAGATCTGTAACGATACTGAGTTTAAGAATAAGTACCGGATATAACTACTTGGATAATTGACTTTACAATTGTGATATGGCAGTGCATTAATCATTAGCATTAGCGAAACAATGTCCTAGTTGACTAGCAATATGTTGCAACAGTTACTTACAAGGCGCCATGTAATTGTAGCTTATGCGCCACGCCTCTCATGCAGAATAACTGGAACTCCTGCGGGACAAAAGTCCGGCACACCGGCGACGCTGGCAATTGACAACGCCGTTAAACAACAAAAATAATTTTAATTTTTTTCATCTAGGAGTGCTGTGGAATCTGCTATGATATTGTTCAGAACAAAGGGGTTCAGAGTGACGGTTCTGTACGTGAAGTAGATATTTGTACGATTATTGACACAAACAAACCTAAAGAGGCTCTTAAAGTGGATGCATTTTTTGTTTTATTGGGACACACTGTCGTTTGTTTGTCTTCAACATGTGTGGTCTCTATCTCTTAGAACTACTTTGGGCCAAGATAAAATGGAATAATAAAATAAATGTAACAGGTGACTTATTCTTACAGGAATTGCACGAGGATATATCACTTATGACCAAAACAGACTGGCAGGATTTTTGAAAAATATATAAAAAGCAGAAAATGATCAGTGGGAAAAAGACGAAGTAGTTGAAAACATCACTTGCGTTTTATAAGTTAAATATATACTGCATGAACTGAAAATAACATTTAAATTATGCTATTTTGACTCAGTTCTTTGCTTTAATGTAGCATGAACACACATTCCAAGGTTGGCACCTTTATCGTAAACACGATGAGAAGCACAACTCCTGGCTCAGATATTGCTGTTTGGCTGGACTTGTATCCTGACAAACTGGGTGGCTGCATTCCTGCCAGACACCATGAACTGGTGAACGAACTGTACAACAGTGATAATAAAATGTTAAAAATAGATACAATTATTGACGATAAATGTAATGTTTGTTCACAGAATCCATTCCTGAGGCATTGGCCAACGAATGCGCAAAATGCACCGAGATTCAGAAAGAGCAAACTGAGAAGACCATCAAGCATTTATCGACAAATGAGAAAGATAAGTGGGAAGAGCTATTAAAAAAATACGACCCTGAGGGTACATACAAGAAAAGATATGAAGAACTGGCACATGAGCATGACATTCATGTATAGAAGGAATTACTCGCTTGCTGCAACCATCACAAACAACTTACAACACATATATCATCTTGTAATTATAATCTTAAGAAACCTAATGTTTCCTAGAATTAAAGTAATGTAAATATGAAAAGTTGTAATTGGCACTGTGTGTCATTCGCAGTTGTGCTCCTTTCATTTATTAATTTCAAGTACACATATTTAACTACCTTATAGCTTTTACTTTGCTTACGTTGTATAAATGTTAGAAAATATACATTAATAAAGACTGTCATCCTTTTGCTATATGTTTCATAAATTATAATTTCACCACAAGAATATTTATGTTCCTCCTTCATATTTCCTTAACTACTCTGTGCTGTAAAGCGTAATGTACCTTTCTCTCATTTTCCTCTTCGTATGAAGGATTTACTCACCCCAATACTTATGAAGTTAGAAAACTCATCATTTTAAATTACACGCTACTATTAATTTACATGTTTCTAAACATGTTTAACGTTTGCATGAGAAAATTCCCTCCACATTCAGTCAATAGCAGACTGGCGTGTGAGTTAACAACACATCAAGGGTATTTAACCTCCAAGCTGAAAGGAAATTTATTACATTCCTTCTAATATGTGCTTCATAGAAGCATTACAAACAAAAAGGTCTAATGGGATTTTATTCCTTGATGAGACGGTAACGAAAGAATAAATTGTTTGTGTTCCACATTGGTTGTGTAATTCCACAAGAATGTACGAAGGGAATAGTTTGTTGCCTGTGAGATTCGTAGAGTAACTTACTTCTGACATAGGTTCGGTAGTAATTATGAGGCATCACACAGGATATCGAAATAATTGATCACGTAAAAGAACTGAAGGAATACTCCGAGCAGCTTTTTCACACGTGAAGTAACTCGAAAACGCTGCGTTGAGGTTGGCCAGGGAGTTGAACCGGTTTTTGGATGTAAATAGGACGGTCGCTTGCATGTAATGTTTTGAGAGCTGACGATTCTGATTGGCCTACACTTGCACAGTAAATATGGAAGCATAAGGCATGTTACTTGTTTACGTTCACGAGACAGCGTGCTGCGGTGGTTGTTTATGTGCTAATATACTGAAAGCGAACCCACACAATCAGCAGTGTTGCCAGCTTATTTTCGACAAAACGAAAATGTCTCCGTAGGAAATGGTCACAAATAAAAACGTAAGATATAAAATGTGTTCGAAATAGCGAAATCTATCACCGGTTTAAATTGGTGTAATGATTTCCTTCTATCCTATATATGTATATGAGCGTGTCTGTGTGTATGTGTGTATGTGTGTGTGTCTGTGTGTGTGTGTGTGTGTGTGTGTGTGTGTGTGTGTGTGTGTGTGTGTGTGTGTGTGTGTGTGTGTGTGTGTGTGTGTGTGTGTGTACTCAGAAAGTGAATGCTGAGAACTTATTGTCAAAACGTATGCAAAACGTCTAAAGGTGTTAACATATCAACGTTCTATTTGAACATATTTATCTGCAGTTACACATTTGGTTATATCTCCTGTTTATGCCGTAATCGCCACATCTCAATTACAATGCAGCAATATTTGTTTTTATGGAATCTTAAGGAGTATACAAGATAGTACTGTTACACGTGCTATTGCACCGACAACCATAGAATACTGGTATTTCGTAACAAGTTGTAGCGGTATCTCCAGTCTCTGCCACGGTAGCTCAGCCGGTGCAGTAGCTCTCTCTACGTCGAACGTACCTGCCCGGGATCGCAGGTGATACTTTCCGGTGAGTTTTACCCTTCTGACTGGCCCCGCTGCTCTTAGCTGTGATCGTGTTACATAGTAGGCATGAGTCTAGGATGGGTATCTCTCAGACGCAAGGTAGGATGACAAAACTGCACACTATTTCCAAACATTCATTTTTCCACTTTTATACTTCGCTGCGAAACCTGGGCGTATCTCTGGTGGTTAATCCTTATATCACTGTTTCGCGCCCTTGCAACTATCATCGCCCTTAAGCCACTCTCACAATTGTTGTATTTACACTCACGTCTTTCATCACTACATTTAGGCGCGAAAGTATATTCTTCTCCCTCACAGGTTCAGCCTGTACGACCTCCAGGAACAGCCCCCTCGTCCTGTTAAATTCACCGTATAGGGCATGGATGTCAAACAGTGTTCCCAAACTGTGAACTTGGGACCCGTGGACTCTTGCTACCGGTCTCACCTCTGTTGTAACCATACTGTATAGGTTGCGCGTTCGTTCTTGACGAATGACCTTGAACAGAAATCCAATGAGTGAGCCTACCCTTAATAAACAGGTCAGCAAATGTTTATGCTACGATAACAGACACCTCTGTTTTCCTCTGTCGCGTTTGTGTATACAGTCGACTGCAGAAGTTTTGTGCGGTACGGATGTATGTATGCATGCAACGAAAATAGCAATTCAGACGAGGGAGAGATGTCGGGAATAGAATAAATGCAAGAAAGTTAAGTGAAAACAGTTATAGAGGTATAGTGTAAAATACGTGTGGCTGATATTACTGGAAGTGTCATAAATTGATTTGTAGTGTTGTACTACTTCAGCTCAGAAGCATGCGCGTCATCTCACTGCAGACTGTACCTCCTCTCTCTCGTTCCCGCAAAAGCTGAGTAGAGACTCGCATTCAACCTTTCATATAAAATTTTCATTCGTCAAGAAGTAACGCGCGACCTATAACGTAAACTCACAATCTGAGGATACTGTTCATCATTTCCTTCAACATCAAATTTAAACCATTTCGTAGCTGATGCTGCTGTAATTTAATAAACCAAACCATCTCTCTGACTTATAAACACAGAGGTACATTTGTAGGCTCTTACAAAGTGTACAAAGAATAAGCAATCGACCAAATAGTTTACCCACTTCACAGGTGTTGTTCAAAATGTCCACCATTTGCGCATCTGCAAGCCTCATACCTTTTTAACCAATTACATCGCACTCGAACAATAACACCTTCACTGTTGCGTATTTCTCCTGCAGCCAGATAAATATATTATCTCAAAGATTCGAGGGCAGTAGTTGCTGTTTTGTAGAACCTGCATTTCACGTTCCCCAGAAGAAAAAATCCCGAGTAGTCATACCGGATGGAAGGGAAGTCACTACATTAATCTAAACCAGTGACAGTGGTAGATCTCGGTATTTGAAGCACATTTGTATGTGACGTTTTTGTCTCTGACCATTTTATAAGGAGATTGTTTCTTCGAAAACAAGCTAGTAACACTATCGACTGTGTGTGCGTCACTTTCACTGGTTCCGTACCTAAATAAACACTACTGCTACCATGCGTAACCTTCTATGTTTACTGTACGAACGTAGGCCAATCACAACCGTTAACTGCCAAAACATCCAGACGAAAGTGAAAGTGTTCGGCCTGTTTACATTCGGAAACCAGGTCAAGTCCCCGACCAACCTCAAAGCAAAGTTGCGACTTATCTCACGTAGGAAAGAGCTGCTCGGAGTATTCCTTCACGTCTTTTAAGTGATTAATTATTTCGTAACCATGTGTGATGTCCCATAATTACTACCGAAGCTATGTCAGAAATAAGTTACTCTACGCATCTTACAAGAAACAAACGATTATCTTCGTACATTCTTGTGGAATTACGCATCCAATTTGGAACAAAAAGCATTTATTTTTTCGAAATCGGCTGATTAAAGAACAAAATGCCATAAGACTTTTTTGTTTGCAATGCTTCTATGAAGCACATATTAGAACGATTGTAATGACTCCCCTTCCACTAGCTACTCTACGGAGCTTTTCATATAAAAGAATTTAAAAAAGAATTGCACAAATTGCAAGAAAGACTTGATGGAACCCCACGTGTCTCACACAGTTGTGTTCGCATAACTGTGCACGAAGAATAAAAACATGAAGAAAGAGCATCATTTGGGGCTCCTAGGAAAAGTTACACACAACGTCTAGACAAGAGACCAGGAAGTGGCGAAATATGGAACAAAGAATTGAAAGAATTATAATGGAAGATAATGGGGCGGAAGCCGGTGACGAAGATAGTGACTAAGCTCCAGGTTTCTAGATTCTGATCTATTTTATTCTGGGCCTCTTACGCTCTGAATTTCAATTCATTTAAGTGTTCTACCTAGCAAAGAGTGATATACTTCTATTTTACAAAGCCTAAATGGAAATAATTTTTGGTTAGGGCTTAATAAGGCGTATATATTGATAACACCTAATAATAGCTAACTGGGTTATTTAAGTAAATAAAGAGAACGTATTTATGTATAATGTTTTCAATTGAGACCATTCGAACGAGGAAATGCTAACTACGCTCTTATGAAATCTTTTGTAGTAATAGTAATAGTAATAATAATAATAATAATAATAATAATAATAATAATAATAACAATAATAATAATAATAATAATAATAATAATAATAATAATAATAATAATAATAATAATAATAATAATAATAATAATAATAATAATAATAATAATAATAATAATAATAATAATAATAATAATAATAATAATAATAATAATAATAATAATAATAATAATAAACAGCAATAAACTAACAAGAGTAAATTATAATATAGGTAATAAGAATCTGCTACCAATAATATCAGTAATAACAATAACTAATAATATGTAATAAACAAATACAGCCATAACATTATTAAGAAACGAAGAAATACTAATGAAACATCACGAACCGTCATCCTTGCTCTTTACAATCTCCAATTCAAATGTTAGACAATAGTAGCATGTAGAGGAGTGAGTTTATTCCCTGGAAAATAAAGATCCTGCAAGTAGAATGAGACAGTCCCAGTTGTTTAAAACTGTTATTGTCTATTATCACTCGTTCAATTGCCTCCCACGTCACGTCCCGCTAAGAAGCACCAACACCATTTGCCTATCTTCCGCCGTGAACCTCTGCAACTCTTTTAACGTACGAAGGGTTATCTACTTACGGTGAGGTATATACCAGGTGAGTCAGCCGCGCCTTATTTTCTGGAAGGTAAGCCACCCATCTAACGGCATGTGCGCCTTAGTCCTGTTTTGCGCTTACTAAAATGTATTGCTTGATGTTCTTAAAGAGAGGAATGCGCAAAATTGAGAGCAACAGTGCTTTAAGGGACAGAACGTACTCCTCGCTAAAGTACACCTCAAAAACATACGACTCGTTTACTGAGAGCGAATTCTGATTTGCAGCCTATTTTACAAACTTTTTGTTGGAGTATACATAGCAACGTAATTCAGTAAACGCCTCGGAAAAAATGGACCTATCATATGAGTACACTAACAACGTCAGCTAACAAGAAAATGGTGGATTCTTGTACTTAGAGCAGGGGTTGGCTGCCAAAAATTAGGAAAAATTTAGAGACACGCCTCATCCATCATGAACCCGTACAGTCCAAACGGACATATTATTAAACAACAGTTTATTTACATTTTTGCGTGAATTACGTCTCGTGCATCTCAATTAATATGGATAACAGCTTTTGCCATTTAAGTAATAATATTAAAACGCCCAGCAAATGATTAAAACTGTCTTAAAAGCCTAAATCAAGCCCGAAAACTCGCGAGGTGGCAAGGGCATGCAAGTCCAAGTATTGCACGCGGTATGCGATTTCAGTCAAATATCGAAATAGCTGAATAGGATTGTGATGGGTCCTCTGCGCTTAACCCCCAATGACACAGGTTCAAGTCTCAGTATTGTATATATATTATGTTCATCAAAACTTGGAAACCGAATTCACAATAATCTAATTATAAAGTCCCTGGGCGTTTAGGACATAATTTAAATCGTTTTTGGCTGTCTGCATTTTGTAATTGAACAGGTGTAATTACTTCTGCCTCATTGCACTGGCATGATGTAGTGAGTTGTGAATGCCGACCCCTGCGTTCTCCAAACGTATGCTGTCGCACGATATTTTGTGCCAGTCTTTCATTAAGTATTCGACAGACGAGTACGTAGATATGCTTTTGATCTACGGAGAAGGAAGAAAAAATACACCGCGGAAAATATCTCGGGAGAGTTATCCGAATAGACCACAACCAACAGCAAGCAGCTTCCGGAATGTTGAAAATGATGAAAATATATGTGACAAAATTATTTAGAATACGCCACCATGCCTACAGCTATTGCAACTCGACCAATCAATTGCGTTTAACTCTATCTGTATACCATAAACTTAAGTTTGTGGAGTACAATCTTAAAACTGCTTTAAATAGCAGCAAGAAAGAACGACATGCAATAGCCACGACCTAACACAACGCCCCATCTACTGTGCCACGTGCGACTGCATCGGACACTTCACGGGACAAGTGGCATGTCCCAAGAACCCACGCCGAAAGCCCACCACAGGTCAACCACAACCAACAACACCAGTCTTCAACTATTGGACCGACACATCCACAAGCCGATCACACGCAGCCCACAGAAAACAACTCGCCGAACCGCTCAACTTCGAGACCGCCGAACCACACAACACCCAGAACGATCCACACTACAACATGGAAGCTCTACAACAACTTCACATGATTATACAAGAACTCGTCAGACAAGTCACAACATTGGAATCAGCCCTCGCCAGCACAATCAACAGAGCACACACCACAGAGACAGCATCTCTACAACACGCCGAGACACAGACAGAGCCAACACAGGAAGAACAACAAGTGACTGAGCAACAAAGTAAACTACGAGAGACATAGACGGAGACACCACACGAAAAACAACAAGAGACCGAGGACGAAAGAAGAAGACGACACATTCTATCTCAAGCAAAATACTACATCACTCATGGCAAATCTTGCCAAAGTTTATGCCGTTATCCTGGAGCAACATGTAGTAATAGTAATATACCCAGATCTCCCAACCAAGTTCATTTTGTATGTAAATAAAACAAAACTAATCTCGCGGCTGAAGAGAGCGTTTATGCATGGGACAGCCTTAGGATTACCCTGGGTGAGATAAACCCAGGGTAAGTCCTTAAATACCCTTAAATTAAAAAAATAAAAAAAAAACTCAAATAATTTTCATTACAAGTATATTTTTACTTTCTATAGTGGAAGTACTGTATTCCACCTAAAAATTCGATGTCCAGATTTCACCGGAAATATGTTTTAAGGACGCCTGAATCAAAAAAAAAAAAAAAAAAAAAAAAAAAAAAAAAAAAAAAAATGAAATTTTAGAAAAAGGTCCGTGTGTGTCTGAGTGTGTGTGTGTGTGTGTGTGTGTGTGTGTGTGTGTGTGTGTGTGTGTGTGTGTGTGTTTCTGTGGACAGCATGACTCAAAAACGAAAAGTTGGTTAAAAACCAAAGTTGGTATTTAAGTTTAATGTCATTCAAGGATGCAACACAAAGATTTTGAAGAAAATAGCCCCACCCTAAACTACCCTTTACATGGAACATTTTTCGAAAATTTTTGTTTTCTTGAAAATGGCTCTAACGATTTTCATTAAAATGTCATATGTTGGAGATATGTTGATGACAAATGAAATGTATATCCTTAATTTTCTGGCTAGAGCCCCTGTAGTCGTATTTACTCTGGACGACTTTTGCATAACTGGTAAACCGTTAGACATAGACCAAATCATACTATACAAAAAAATAGATCTTGCTAAAATGCACAATTTATATCTCAACAAATTTTCTTGTAGGGTGAACCATTTCGGAGATATTCCTTGTTATGTGTGTGAGTTTCTGAAAACTTAAAACTTCCGTGAAATGGAACATCGCTGTTCATTTTTTTATATGTTACGTGTGCAATGAGAATGGAATCTTAAAGCTTTAAAAGATTTGACTATCGCACAAAGCTTATTCTAATATTCCCCTTGCACCTACAAGGAAATAAGCATTAAGATAATTTGTACAAATGTTTATTTCAACTAACACGAAGGTGAGTGAATGTGTAGCTCATTTGGGCCAACACGAAGAAGATATAGGAATGTTTGTAAGAATGGTTAGTACGAGAGTAGAGAAAGTCACATGAGTGCAACACATGATATTTTTTAAAGTACAAAACATAAATATTTAAATACATTTTTAATATTAATATAGTAAAACCTGCCCTCAACGGACCCCTAGTAAGCGGAAATCTGTCTAGAATGGAAATAGTTTATGGTACGTGGATTTAGGGTTGAAAAACACTTTTAACTCCCTTTCTTAAGCGGAAAATATCTTACGCGGACAACGGAAATCACAGTACGGCTTTTAACGGAAAATTTCCAATTCCAATTTAAATGTATGTATTGCAGAAGAAATATCTAAATGCACACAATAGAATAATGTACGTACATGTTTTACCTTATCCTGCCCATTTATATACAATGTTAATGGCTTAATATTCTTGAAAGCTTTGGCCTGCCTTCGTTAAGTGGAAATCGGTCTTTGACGGAAATGTTCGAGACTCCCGTTCAATTCCGCTGAAGACATGTTTTACTTTATTAACAGGAGTAAAATTTGTTTTTTTTTATATTAATAGTATTTTATAAACAATAGTTTTACTTAATATTTGAGGGGTATAAACGAATAAACTTGATGGTTTGCTAACACGCAACATATTATTGGCCATGCGAAAAGTACGGATTTTCCAGATCCACCTACAAATTATTATTATTTATCCTTGTGACTTATTAATAGTCATTGCGAATGAAAAGCGTATTGGTGATTGCAAACGTTTGAATAGAATGGGCGAGTCTGAAGTAATCATTGGGATCCGTGGTAGAGTACCTTCACCTTGAAATTCTCCGTTTAAAATCGTAGCTTCAAGAACATTGCCCATAATTTTGTGATCAATCGCGTGTCTTTTCATAGCTTTGTTGCACTCAAATTTCGAAGCAAATTGATTGGAAAACCAATCTATAATCGCAAGCTATGTGGTGGCATTCCAGGTAAATCCAGTGAATTCAACAGGATAGTTGACAACTTCCTCAGGATCGACAACAGTGTAGACGGAATTGAATGATGTTTCATTGTTAGACAGTAACTCTTGTATTTTAAAATTAATCCTGTCGACTCCATATTTTTTGCGGCCAAAATAACTCGCTCACGTATCCACGCATGATTAGTGTAATAAGCTTGCAAATTTGGAAATATAATTTCAATCAAAGTATTGGTATCCTTCCTGTTGCAAAAAATTGTCTGGGAGTTGTATTGCATTTTAATGCAATTTAAATTTTCCATTGCCAATGTTGAGTAACTGTTCGGAGAATGTCAGTGCCAATGGATCATTTATCGTAAGGCATAATTTACTGACACGTCGCCACAAATAGGATTCTTTCAAACAGACACTAATTTCGTCGGCATGGAATGACCGGCATTGTCTGTCTGAAATCACCAGAAGCAGCACTGAAAAGCCTGGCATTATTGAGATCTCTCAGCGTGATATTGAGAATTTCAAGTGAAGGTTTATGGGCCGTAGTGCATTCAGCCCAGATAATTATTTTGCATTTCCTCAAAATTTCAGACTTCCTGAAACCTTCTTTATGTTACACATTGCGTCTGAATTTGTGTGAAAGTTTAATTACAACTTGAGTACTGAATGCGTAGTCCGCCCACCATCAAGCGAAATTGCTGAAATGACTGATGAAGCAATTGCCAACGCATTATATGACCTAATGTCCGCAAGTATCAGTGAGATCAGGAACGTTTTGCCAGTGCCATCTAGAAAAAAAAAGATAGCTCATAGTGATTTATGCTGCTGGGTGGTAGGCGATGGCATGTCGATATTATTGAATGCCATATTCGAAATAAGAATACAAATATCCTCAATCCTTATTAATGCCTCATTTATTTATTTATTTATTTATTTATTTATTTATTTATTTATTTATTTATTTATTTATTTATTTATTTATTTATTTATTTATTTATTTATTTATTTATT